>JAHPZR010024754.1:0-11118 GCA_019787425.1 Platygyra sinensis | reverse complement strand
CTTGGAGCTGAATGGGCTTCCTTGTGTAAATAGTTTTACCCCTACTTCACTTTAAATACAGTAAATGATGGGATTATACTGTGACAGCTAACGAGTATGTCTGATCAACAATAACACACAGTCTCTTCTGAAGGCCTTTTATTGGTTCAATAAACAACTTGAGTTAGACCAAGTCCTTGATTGGTTCTCAATTATTATTTACAGGTGTTATCATCACTGCTGGAATCTCCATATTTCTTTCTTGATATTCTATATGTTCACGAACTTCCATCGGAAATTAATTTGTGCAAAGTAAGTAATTAGGTGGCTCCTGATGTAGACTTTATTGTATTCAGCACAGCAAATTTGGTCTGTTTTTGGGATCTCCACATTAGTTACTTGTCACTTTCCAAATTTTCTTTAACATTAAACTGATTGTCCATGCCATTTGTCAATCAAAAATGTCCTGACTTTCACTTTTTGTCACAGTCCCCTGGGGGTAATTGGACAGAGGTAAGATTCATCACAGGGGACCCCTATTTCTTCATATTTTAGCACTGAGGCTAAACTGAACACTGCACTGCATGTATCAGATATTGCTGATTTATTTGTTCACAGAAGATGTTTTAACCTTAGGGTCTGTTATATTGTTGTGATTTGACTAACTTCATATGCTATAAATTATGCAGGAAATCTATGATTACTTCTGTGACATGGATGAAGAGGAAGAAGGTTACATATTGGAAGTGTCCACGCAGTACAACTCGTCTATTTGACCACATGGCAGCGTTACTCGCTCATCCGTTACAGAGACCGAAACAGCGTGACACTTTTTACAAACTAACTCCAAGGGAAGATGAAGAGTCCATTTTGTAACAATTTGTACATAGCGCATGATAAACAAACAAATAGAATAATTTTAAATCCATCTGTGAAAAATTTGAAATAAAAACATGTGGCTCAGGTGATTATTCGGTTTCCACCACTCCCAATAAGCCGTTTTACAATCTGCGAAATTTAATTTTCCGAAGAACCAACTCGCTTTCAAATAAGTGGCGCGCAATGATATGCAAGCAGAAGACATGAACGTTAACAATGTTTAATTGGCTCGAACAAAAAACGCAATATAGATATTAATGCATCAGTCAATTCCAGCAGTGCCCATCCCCCCCCCCCCCCGGGCCAACGCCCGTGCATTAGCATTTCTTTTAAAAAAATGAGCAAATTCCCCAGGGTGGAGACACAAATGCCCCGGGGTGGGGACGAAGAAAGAGGGCAAATGCCCAGCCCCCGAGATCGTCGCCTTTCAACACTTCTGTAGTTTTTTTTTTTATTAATCGGCGAATTCGTACTGCTCTGAAACCTACTTCAAAGACATCTAACAATGAAAAAGTCGGAAAATTTATTATAATATTATAAAACTGCGCTGGGATTGCGACGGATGTCCCTCAACCGCGAGGGATGATAGGCGCCTACTTTTTCTGTGAAGAATCAAGACATCTAAATGATTTTTTATCGCATTTTAAGATCGCATCATTTGAATTCGCAAACCTTCAGTGTTTTAACTCTACTTCATGAATTTAAAAATTGCTTGGCTAGTTTTGAATGTGAAATAGTCGTTCACGCAAGGTTCACGTCAGTGATTGTTTTGTGATAACCAAAATATAGTTCACCTTGTCGCTTACATTTATATGCTTACAAGTATGCTTACAAGTAATGAAGAAATATCTAAAATTGAGAAAACATTTCTTTAAAAACATCAACAAGTTTTTCCCGATAAACACATCCATCTTTCGAAAACACGTGTGTCAAATGCCCGGGGGTCGTCCCTGGGTACGCTAATGCCCAGCCCCCGGGCCGCGATAAAATTGCAAATGCCCACCCCCAGGACTGACAACGTGAGCAAATGCCCTGTGGTTGCCCGGGGGGGGGGGGAGGGGGAAGGGCACCGCAGGAATTGATTTATGCATTAACCAAAGATAACATCTTTTTGACACGAGTATGGGATAAGGAAAAAGAAACACTGAGGCCCTCGGTGGCGTTGAACCGACGACCTTCCGAACTCAGTTACTCAGAACTCTCTTTCAAATAATTTAGGTAGCTAGGCCATTTACAAGTTCATATGTGCACATAGTTAATATTAAGTTCCTTGTCTTGCTATGGCAACTGCGCCTTTAAAAAGTTAGTCCGAGCGTCAAAAGCAAAATCGTCAATATAGAAAAAGGATGAACCTGTATATTAAGCTACTGTTGAGTTTCCTATTTTTCACATTTTGGTTCATAGACACAGATATACTTGTTGTTTGTTGCTTTTCAGTTGATGTACGACGTAGCTTAGATTTTTTACTTTGAATAGTTCCCCCTTGTACTTTTCAGCCCAGAGAGGCCAAAAGCCCAGAGAGGAGTCTACGGTTGATATGTATGGTATACGGGCTCGAGAAGACCACTATTGTTGTTTGACGCATTGGAAGTTTCTGCAGTGAGTTCTGTACAACTTCACTTCTACGTTTGATCAGACAAACGATGCGTCCTGTGATGACGTTTTAACGTATTATTCATTAAGCCATATCGTAGGTAACGATGACGATCGCTAAGTACGTTCAACATTTCGCGAGTTGGAAAAAGTGGTCTGTGTCTCATTAGTGAAAGCTTACGTTAAATTTCCTCGTCATCGGCGCTAGCTCTGCGTAGTTTAAATTTCTTGGGTACTTGTCACTGGGCTGGTGCACGATATACCAAGTGAATAGCAAGTCTCGAGTTACGTCACAAAGAACACAACAATGATCCCTATCCCTTACACAATAACACAATGGACTTCACACAAAAGAACGAGACAATAGGGCATATATTGACTTGGTATATCGAGCATCACCCTGTCACTGGCATTTATTCTTTAGTCTCAAATGGGCTATAAATGGCGTCTATTAGTCACTGGCTAGTTATACATGTAAGGCTTCTTAATTGATAAAAATTCACTGTTTTACTTTCTGTTTAAAATCTTGTTGGGTGCTAATAACTTCCGTGGTATTACCCTTATCATAATAATAATAATAATAATAATAACAACTGTGTCATATGTATTTAGCACTGTAGTGCTAATTGGGGATACTGTAAATAAGTAACCCAATATTTCAATATCTTCCATTCGATATCTTCGTAGAAAAAATCATTTGTATGGGTTCTAAGAAGAGCCGCAAAAAGTCAATGTGTCGATCTGCAAAATGGGTCGGGCCATCTTGAAAAAGAATCTTTATGAAACTAGAGTACTGACCGCAACAATTGAAAAGGAAATTACAGGGAGTGCAAGGGTTATTCCATTCATATCGAGTAAAGAGAAAACTCGTACAACAGACATTAGAGTGTTTGTACGTTGCAAAACGTTACGTTTTAAAGAAAGCGCTGAAAGAGATGGACGATGGAAGGCGTGGCTCGGTTACCCCTAATTGTATAAATTCATACGTCACTTGTTTACCACGGAGTATATATATGAAATAATTCATATTTGAACTGCGGCTGTAGTTGAAAGTGAGAATGGTCATCGCAGTAAACTTTTTAGTAATAGCCCTTATATGTGATGACATCAGCTTGGCAAAAATCACCACCAAGCCTCGCTTTGATAATGCAAACTGTAAATTTTATAATGAGCCAATTCCCAAAGCAGCCGTCAAGATGAAAAGAATACCCACGTAAAAACATCACGAGGGCAACGAAAGTTTGAGCAAATGTCGCACAAACGAGGCTTGGTGGGTCGCTTGGTGGTGAATTTTGAGCATGTGACGTAATCGCGCATAAGACGTATTCTGAAAAAAATCACGGTTTCAACGGGATTCGAACCCGTGACCTCCGCGAATACCAGTGCCGCGATGCTCTACCAACTGAGCTATGAAACCACACATTCATCTACAATCGCAAGTCAAATATGGTTTATTTCATATATACTTCACAACATTTCACTTCTCACGGGATAGTATGAACTCAATAAATTGACCTCGCTCCCAATGTGTGGCTTTCATAGCTCCGTTGGTAGAGCATCGTACCGGTATTCGCGGAAATCACGGGTTTGAATCCCGTTGAAGCCCTGATTGTTTAATTTGGAAATTTACTGCGCTGATCATTCTTCACTTTCATGAAGAGTAGCGTTAAATTTGACAGGAGGCTGAATTACCAAACTTTACTTCAGGCCCGGGTTGTTCAAAGGATGGATAACGCTATCCACGGGATAAAACACTATCCAGCGGATAGCGTGGTTTGTTTTGTTAACACTTATCCACTGGTTAGTGATTTATTCGCTGGATAGCGTTATTCAGCCTTTAAACACGGCAACCGGGGCCAGGTTGATAATGGTGAATTAACATTAACCGCCTTAGTGAGTTGGTGAAAATGACGTTTCGAGCGTTAATAGCCTTTCGTTGAGCAAAGTTACACTGAAGTTAGTAGATTGACTTAGCCCTTTGGCAGAGTAAAGTGAGTTAGCCCTTTGACAGAGTCAGGAGTCCATTACCGAAAAGCAAAGTGAGTTAGGCCTTCGGCAGAGTAAAGTGAGTCAGCCCTTTGACAGAGTTAGTTGAGTTAGCCTTTTGACAGGGTAAAGTGAGTTAGCCCTTTGACAGAGTTAAGTGAGTTAGCCCTTTAACAGAGTAAAGTGAGTCAGCCCTTTGACAGAGTAAAGTGAGTCAGCCCTTTGACAGAGTAAAGTGAGTCAGCCCTTTGACAGAGTAAAGTGAGTCAGCCCTTTGACAGAGTAAAGTGAGTTAGCCCTTTGACAGAGTAAAGTGAGTTAGCCCTTTGACAGAGTTAAGTTAGTTAGCCCTTTGACAGAGTTAAGTGAGTTAGCCCTTTGACAGAGTTAAGTGAGTTAGCCCTTTGACAGAGTAAAGTGATTTAGCCCTTTCGACAGAGTAAAGCGAGTTAGCCCTTTGGTAGAGTAAAGTGAGTCAGCCCTTTGACAGAGTAAAGTGAGTCAGCCCTTTGACAGAGTAAAGTGAGTTAGCCCTTTGACAGAGTAAAGTGAGTCAGCCCTTTGGCAGAGTAAAGAGAGTTAGCCCTTTGGCAGAGTAAAGTGAGTTAGCCCTTTGGCTAACCTTAACCCTTATCTCTTCCAGGCTTGTTGACCTGGAGGCCTCGAGATTAACTCTATAAGGAGTGCTTTTAATGCTGAACGCTTTAGGGATTTCAGCTTTCTATATATTCTTCGGAGGGGCGGTGAGAAGTTTTGAAGAGTATATAGTCGACCAAATTGTCATCCATTCGTCTTCATATCGTTTTGAAAGTCCATTTATTTTACGGGTCACTCACTTGTTGTCACTTGATTATCTTTAGCCGTGCCTTTTCATATTAAAATTCGGCAAAAATATAATGCGGTCATGCCTTATGAATCCTTTGTTCTTGCAGCTTGTTATTTAAGCGAACATGCTTGTTGTAGTTACCTGCGGCGGTTATCCCATGTTATTAGCTGATAGTGGAATGCGGCCGTTGTAACATTGTACTGGTTTCATGATGAAAACATCATTATCAAAAGAAGAGAAAATGCTAGCTTCTTCAAGCTGGAGAAGAGCAAACGCTTATAACTCACGAGAAGAACAGAGCTTACAGAAAGAAAAGCATCGGCTTCTTAAACAGTTTGAAGCTCAAACAGGTCAGCTCAAAGCTGCGCAAAATCGGTTTGAATTGCAGTACAAAACAGGACGGAAAAACATCATGCACGTTACCACCTCTCAGGGAGGACAGCAGCGCTCGTTTGAGGCTTCCTAAAAGATCAGTTGAAAGAAGGGATTCTTTTGGGAGTTCGAAGTCGCTACCTTCTTTACCAAGCTTAGAAGACTCTTTGTCTACAGCGGCAGCCAGCGATCTGACAAGATTACGATCAAGAAGTGTTAGCAGTGCCGCTGATTTTCACCCCGCAGGACGAGCTCATAATCACGATGATGAGGCTGACAAAACTAGTTATTCATACCGACGACGCGCTAAGTCTTACGCTGAATTTCCAATACATAAACACGAATGTCATATGACCAGTTTCAACTACACAACTGCGATAATAGGGCGGACAGTTATGCATTTCTGAGCGTCTTGTTTAAATACCGCACAGTCAGTTATGTGGAAAAAGAAGTATATGAAATAAGAATTACTCTTGGAGTGAGTGTCCACGGATGATACTGCATTGCTTGAAAATAAGCAAGAAAATTAAAAACCTTGGAGATTGAAGAACCTCTTAGGGATATGTACTCCGTATTAGAAATCAATTATGGACGAAGATAATGAAATGTAGCGACTAGATTTTATCATTCTCTTGTGTCAGCACAATGCGTAGATTAACATCTAGCCTGCGGCAAACTAGCTGCTACTTCCCGTGCTACTTAGTGCTCACTGATTTGCGTATGTTAAAACCGACGTAATCAAAGCATAAACTCAAAAATGCCGTTATCATCTTGTGTTGAAGGATTACACAATGTTTCTCTGATCTACATTTCTCTTTAATATACGCACAGGCAGATCATTACAACGTACACATTGTTATTCTGCAGTCAACGATTTAAAGTGCAAACTGGGGTTAACTCGCATACTCGGAAACACGTTCCGCAGCTATAAACCTTCTTATGCGTTAGATTAAGGGTATGGCAATTAAAATGCAAACCACAGAATTAGTCAGAACTGATTATTATCTGTTTGATTTGAGATTTTTGTTTCTAAAAGTTTATAGATGGTTTTCATGGAGAAGACAATTTTCTTTTCAGGGAAATAAATTTTCATCGCTAGATGACCACCCATGGTGTGTGGTTTGTTGTGCATTTTATAGCGCTTAAATCAAGAAAACTCAAGCTGGTAGATTTTTAGGACCAAAACAAGCATTAACTTGAAAAGGTCGGCTTTATTATGCATTGGTATAAATCTATTGCTGTGCTATTCCGATTGCGGTTCTCTGATTGGCTGCGCTATTCAACCATCTACTCTAGCGTGAGGAGGATTTATAAAGTACGTGAGATGCTACGCGCCCTGTCATTGGTCAAAAGCCGGTTGTTTTTAGATGAGAGTAGGTAAACACGGCTGGGAAATTGCTGCTTTTAATAGCACTTTTAGTGATAGTAGTATGTGTAGTATGGAATACATGTTTCAAGTGGGAATATGTTCACCTGGATTGAACTACAGATTTATTCAAGAAAATAGTAAAAAACCATATAATCCATCGATCATTTTTTTTTGTCCCCTTTTCACCTTTCATTTCATATCATTTGAATTTGAATTTAAATTGTGAATAAACAGTTACGATGATCAAATAAAACGCTTGACTGAATATATCCTAGCTAAACCTGCCCGTGGGAATCAGTTAAATCCGAGTGATATTCCCTTATTTTCGTCTTTCGATAAATATTGGAAAGATAATAAACTAGAAGCATATGATATGCTTCTGTAATAAACACAATAGCCTCCATTTGACTCTAAATTATTCTCAGCTATTGAGATCAGATAAAATGGGAATTATACTGCACGAAAATTATTAATTTTGCAATTGAAATTAACGGGATGATACTTATGCCAAAAATAAACGGGATGTTGGATACTCCCGGGATTCTCCCCCTCCAGGCCTCTCCATAAAAGGGTCTCTTTGTTGGCGGACAAATTAATAAGTAAAGGGGGTGAGTTCCTAAAGAAACTGTGGTGCTGTGTCGGTGGGAGTATTACAAGCCCGGGGGGGGGGGGGGGGTACTTGACCAATGCTTGGGTACAGGGGGTGCCGCCGAGGGCTTAAAATCCTGATCCTGTTTAGGACAAAAATACGCTGAAAACCCTACCCTGTGTAGGACAACAACCTCCATTTTAAGACCCTGTTTAGGACAAGCGACAAAATGCACACTCGCTGGTTTTACAGGAATTTACACAGTTTAATAAGTCATTCAAATTAAAGAAATCATGCTCGACGTGTCTAAAACCAAGTTGTTGCGTCTCTAACTAAACAAAAAAGCCGTCAAGCATTTTAAAAGCTCTAAATTAGCGGACAAAATGTCGTCATTGCATCTATAGCAGGGCGATCTTTTTAATAGCAAATCAAAGAGGTATGATTTCTTCAAATTTTTTTTTATAATGAATAAGAGGAACTTATTTTTGAGGTTAATTTTATTTTGATAAAAGCACTAATGGAACTTTTACAGAGAAAAATATCCCTACACGATATATATCCCAGCGGGATCCCTCATGTCTGCACGACACAGTAACATCTTTCTTTCATCGCGTTATCCAAGACAAAGAAACTAGACCTACCATATGTCGGTTTACTCAGTTGATATTGCGCAAATCAGGAAAAAAATGCGTCGCTTTTCTGTCGCTCGATCGCACGCTCTTTCAACTTCTCGCAGGCTCCGGATCGCAGGCCAAGAAAAGAAAGAGACTGCTCGCAGACTGGGTTAAAGTCTCTTTATACCGTAATACCATACCCTGTTTAGGACAGAAGCAAGTCGAATTGTTGCCCCCGCAGGGTTTTTGGCCCCAGAGGGCCAAAAACCCGAGGAGGCACCTTAGGACTCCCCGCGTAATAGAGAGAGAAGAAGAGAGAATGTAGGTATTTTCCGGTATAGCCGCAAAAAACTCTCGATTTGATCGCTTGCACGCCCGCAAGGTATCGACATTTTTTCCCGCAAACGCTCATGGGAGGCCAGCAAAGGGACACGGGCGCGAGGACTTGCGGGATCGGCGCTTGCCACGAGCTTTGTCCTTGGTTCAGATCTCGAGTTCAAGCGTCCCTGAAAAGCGTTTGTATTTGCCGGCCTCCATTACTATTTCAGCGCGATCAAATAAGTTCGCTTCGTAATGGCCGAGATTATGACCTAAAACAAATTGAAAACGCTTTCAGAGATCCTGAAGATGGATTTTGGGGGAAAAAACAGCTCAGAGAGTCCTGAAGTATACTAGATCGAAATTCGAGGCCAGTGTGGTTCATTTGCGACTAAATAGCTAAATAAGTATAGTACCTTCCGATCGTCAGAATTACCCAAGGATAACAATAAGGTGACAGGCCTGCGCGACTCACCGTGCAGTAGCCGCTTAGGAAGTTTTGCCCCTTTTGTATGGTACGATCGGAGGATCTTTGAATATTTCGCTAAGCACTAATCCTGTGTTTTCAGGGAGACATTTCGTCAGAGTAAAGGCGTTAGAGGTCATATTTCTGTGTGGCTTCCGCTGTTATCCGCTTGTAATTTGCAGAGTTTGACACCTGTTTTTTTGCCAGTTTTTTTCTCTTGATATTGCATGATATGTTTTAGGTTCTCTCAAATGTTAGCTCTGGAGGAATAAAGTTTGAAATATTCCTTTGGCATCTCGTTTATTTGGATGGCTTATTTTCACAAAGTAATCTTACAGCAGGGATCCAAATGTAAATGTTTTGCGGCGTTTTCATTGAACAAAAAGCTTGACTCTAATTTGCATACAGCTGCTTCGGGAAAGGTTGTCCAAAAGAAGCATAAAAGCGTACGCGACAATGCCGAAAGGCATTATGGTAAACTGTCAGTTTGAGTCAACGAAAACGTGACAGCAATGCTATCGAAAACGTCAGCTAGCAATACATGCTCACGCTTTTTTACTGACGTTGAAATATAAGTGAGTTTCAAAATTCAGTCAAATGATCCAGACCATGAATTAGTAACAAAGGGTTAGGATTCACAGAGAAAGCATGATTCTGACGACTTTAACCTTACTTATTCTATGTCATGCTTTGCAGAGAAAGTCGGAGAAATGTACCAAAAATCATGGTGCACGTGCAGGGCCATCGCTAATGAACCCTTTGTTTTGGACGTGTTTTGGTAGTGTGATAGCGAGAGAGAGCTTCAACATGGATAAGCTTGTGCGTACTGCCACTTAATCTACGCTATATCCTAAGAACTCTTTCATCCAAATAGCTGGCTACCATAGGTCTTCACTGGACAGTCGTGGCATCTTCGATTCTGAGAATAATTTAGAGTCAAATGGAGGCTATTGTGTTTATTACAGAAAGCATATCATATGCTTCTAGTTTATTATCTTTCCAATATTTATCGAAAGACGAAAATAAGGGAATATCACTCGGATTTAACTGATTCCCACGGGGCAGGTTTAGCTAGGATATATTCAGTCAAGCGTTTTATTTGATCATCGTAACTGTTTATTCACAATTTAAATTCAAATTCAAATGATATGAAAGGAAAGGTGAAAAGGGGACAAAAAAAAATGATCGTGGATTATATGGTTTTTTACTATTTTCTTGAATAAATCTGTAGTTCAATCCAGGTGAACATATTCCCACTTGAAACATGTATTCCATACTACACATACTACTATCACTAAAAGTGCTATTAAAAGCAGGCAATTTCCCAGCCGTGTTTACCTACTCTCATCCTAAAAACAACCGGCTTTTGACCCCAATGACAGGGCGCGTAGCATCTCACGTACTTTATAAATCCTCCTCACGCTAGAGTAGATGGGTTGAATAGCGCAGCCAATTCAGAGAACCGCAATCGGAATAGCACAGCAATAGATTTATACCAATGCATAATAAAGCGACCCTTTTCAAGTTAATGCTTGTTGTTGGTCCTAAAAATCTACCAGCTTGAGTTTTCTTGATTTAAGCGCTATAAAATGCACCAACAAACCACACACCATGGGTGGTCATCTAGCGATGAAAATTTATTTCCCTGAAAAGAAAATTGTTCTTCTCCATGAAAACCATTCTATAAACTTTTAGAAACAAAAAATCTCAAATCAACAGATAATAATCAGTTCTGACTAATTCTGTGGTTTGCATTTTAATTGCCATACCCTTAATCTAACGCATAAGAAGGTTTTATAGCTGCGGAACGTGTTTCCGAGTATGCGAGTTAACCCCAGTTGCACTTTAAATCGTTGACTGCAGAATAACAATGTGTACGTTGTAATGATCTGCCTGTGCGTATATTAAAGAGAATGTAGATCAGAGAAACATGTGTAATCCTTCAACACAAGATGATAACGGCATTTTTGAGTTTATGCTTTGATTACGTCGGTTTTAACATAAGCAAATCAGTGAGCACTAAGTAGCACCGGGAAGTGCAGCTAGTTTTGCCGCAGGCTAGATGTTAATCTACGCATTGTGCTGACACAAGAGAATGATAAAATCTAGTCGCTACATTTCATTATC
>JAHPZR010024749.1:0-12227 GCA_019787425.1 Platygyra sinensis | reverse complement strand
TATTGTAATTCTTATTGATATTTGTATTCATTTACTCGCCCATTCGTTTGTTCGTTCATTTAAGCCATTTAATCAGCATTTGTCCGTCCATCCGTCCTTTCCTCATTCCTTCCTTCCTTCCTTCCTTCTTTCATCCAACCCCCTACCAATTCTCCTAATCAACCTCCTGCTCACTGATCAACAAACCCTGGCAGTCAGCTATGTGGCATATCAATTGACAGGCTACTTACTTTTAAGCCTTGGATATTTGATTAATACGCTCATTCCCCATTCCTCAAGTTACATAGTCGAGGAGTCAAAGGCCTCAGAACTTTTAGTCCCAACTCCATCACACTCATGTTCTTGAAGTTCTAAACATATCTGCCGTCAGAATAAGGTTTAAGGTGGCTCAAAACAGTTTCCAGCACTTAGATTTTGATGGGTCGTTATACCACTATTTATCACTTGATGCTTCAATCATGGTATCAAAATAGTGCCTCGCCATTGTGAACACGTTGTCGTTATTTTCGTAACACAATAGGTTACCAGAGCAACAGTATCGCCTGCTAAAAACACCCTTAACTACTGCTTAAGAAGCTTATTAGTCGGGCGAGGCCTACTTTAAATTTACCCTGTATTTCTCCACAAAACTCCGTCACGTGCAATGGGGAATACCGCAGACCCGTCATAAAGGCGTATATTATATTCGCATGTTGTGCAGGCATGTTTGTTTCATATCAAATAACGTGGTGGCAGATGAATGTGATCATGTTGTATTGGACAAGGCAGCGCTATGTATGGATACCCTATGTATACAACAAAAGTGTGACGAATCAGCGTTGTGTGTACAACAAAGTGATGTTCAGCAAAGGAAATAAAATTCAGGTCTCGTTACATTATGTTTGTTTATCACTGTAATATTAACAATCCTGAGTAGCATGTGCGAAGACGATTCGATCGTGAGCCCGGCAGAACACCTGTAAAAAAAACTAGGAACGCTTTCACATAAAAACAAAAAAAAATAAAGAAATTGGTCTACAGGCATATACAACACGCAACACAGTCAACAGACTTGCGCGTAATGAGTTAGATTTAAATCCTGGTGTACTAGAGCGATCAAAAGAGAAATAAAGCTATACATCGAGCTCCAGGATACCTGTGATGAGAATCCACCTACTGTACTTGCAAACAGTTCTAATCATAGCCGGGTCCGGCGTCACAATATAGAATGCGAGTAAGCAACACGTTCACAGTAAATGTCATATTTTGTCCCTTAAAAGCAAATACTTGGAGACTTTAAAACAAATCTTGCAATAGAAATGAGACCAAACAATACACTAATTAGAGAGGTGTCAAACTCAACGAAGCAACCAGCAGATAACAGCGCTCAGAAATCATGCAGACCTATGACCTCTTAAAATTTGCCTTAGCACGATCTAACGGCTCTAGCTTTCTCCTAATAACACAATACGAAATGCCCTACATAAACAAGAGTGAAGCGACAAAAAGGTCGAACGACCGCAATATAAACGGCAAATTTAGTGTACAAATGGCACGAACTGTAGGAGTCATGTTTAACCTGTATTTTATTTACCTCAGCATAATAACATGCGGAGCCTGGAAATGACAAGACCTGGTTAAACTCAAACGTGAACAGCGAAAAAAGGATGACAAAACATTGACTGTATTGCAGAGTAAACTGAAAATGTTTTGAAATTATGTGTAATTACCTTCTTCATAACTTTTTTTTAGAAAACGCGAAAACCTGGGTCGGTTGAACGACGCTAAACGGTCGAAAACAGGGAATAGCCTTAGGGGACAAGGAAAAATTACGCCACGCCCACAAACGAGGACCTTGGACAAACAAGTAACTGGTCAAAACTAGTAGCGGCATATCTTCCTGTAGCCCGACTTACGATCTTAGATCTACGATCTTATATCGTCTTGTTATTCAAAAAAAGGCAAGGATAATTTTTTTTATATATATTTTCAACTTTTGATAACCATGATAAGACGCAACTTTTGGCAAAGTTTAAAAAAATTCTGTAGGCCAGGTTCAGAGCCAAGGTGGCAAAAGTTGCTTTTTCTCGTGCCGCCATCGAAAGTTGATAATATAAAAAATTTCACCCTGCCGTTTTCGAATTATAAGCCCTTAAAGCTGTAACTAAGGGTGTTTTTTTGTGGGTTATACTGTTACTATGGTAACCTATTGTGTTAGAAAAATGATAACAACGTGGTCACCAATGGTTAGGCAATATGATACCATGATTGTAGCACCAAGTAATCAAGAGTGCTTATAACGACCCATCAAAATCTATATGCTGGAAACTGTTTTTATTCACCTCAATGTAAGGCACCTACTTGGTCCCATTCGCTCACTTGTTTTTGAGCATTGAACATTTCCTTGTCTTCGTAACATTTCTTCTTCTCGTTACCCCCAGTGCCTTGGTTTCGATTGATCTTGAACACAATGAACACGATTAGGTCATAAATTACCAGCAAAGCTGGTCTAAACGTGGAAGTAATTAAGTTTCAATCAATATAATAAAATAAGACCTTTATTTACCCTCGGCAGTGTTTACATAGCACAAGTGCCAGCTATATAGTGGGGCCGACCAAACAACTAACTGAACATAACATTGCTAAGAATCCCAACTGGCCGAAGGCGAATCAGTTGGCTCCTTACAGAGAGTGCTCGAGGATTTGAACTCGGGGCTACCGAGAAACAAATCCGGCAGTGGTCAGAGCGCTGCTCGAACCCAGGACCCGGATTGCTAGTCCGACACGCTGACCACTTGGCCATTCCGCTTCCTGATGAGTGCTGAACATTATTGGCTGGAAATCTTGTTTCTTTAGAACCCAACACAGGGAGACATCTGGGAGACATCTAACCATTGAAAATCCTAAGGCTGCGTATTAAACTAGCAGCTTTGATAGATTGGCAAGAGCTTCACATAAACAGCACGAACTATCTCGTGAAGTGTCCTTAAAACAGAGTTACCGTGAAATCCATTACTACCAAACGCTTGAGGCAACATTAAATTATTCAAATATTCTTTCGGAAAACGTCTTACCGATCGCCTCCTGCGTCGTAACCACTGCAACAGATCACCAAACGGAACGTACTCTATCACTAGGAACTTGTGCTCCTGCAAAGTGCAACAACCAACCAGGGATACAATATTCTGGTGTGAACCTAACAGCTTCATCTGCTCTATCTCATGTAAGAGCTCTTCTTTTTGGTCTTCGCTTGGATCATCTAAACACAAATGATATGGTTAAACTCCTATTTACTACGATTAGAATATTTTAAAACCAGATTCGGCGATTAATCGGCCATCTATTAGGCTTCAGTCATGGTCGGAGTATATTCCAACAGGAAATTCAATTGGGTTTCATACTTAGGACTACCTGTTGTCCAATTCAGGGGCAATGGGACATGGAAACAACATTTGACGGCCTATTTGTTTTAATTATTTCAACAATATGAAGAGTGTGCCGTTTGTGCTTAAGACTGGGGAGATACAGCTTGCGATCTAATTGAAAAAGACCACTGAAGCACGATCGATCTGAAAAGGGTACGTATTTGCCTATTGTACGGTTATGCCCAAATATGTATTTGTTATGCAAGCTCTTTGCTTGCAATGCATGCTGGGACCTCGTGCTTTCACGGGTCGCCATGCTGAATAAACACATGTTGTGTTGAGTTCTTCTACGGATTCTACACCTATCACCGAGAATTTAAACCTCTTCCAGGTGAATTTTAGAAACACTGTACCTACCCCAGTTGTGTAACGATTCACCCTTTTATTTATGATTAATTTTGCATAATGATTGCAATTACCTTGCAGTTCTTTGACAGCAACCACCTGGCATGGTTCCTCGGGTTTCAGTGTTTTTTTAGTATCAAACACTTCTATTCCAACTCGTCTCTTTAGAGTTGCTTTGTAAACCACACCAAACGCTCCTCGGCCCAACTCTTCCTTATGTTCTATTTGCTCGGGAAGAAGTTCCCACTTGTCAAACGGGATAATTTTGCGAGCTGAACGAGATGATCTGTGGAACGATGGGGAAATAGTTTAAGCACAAAAATACGGTTGTTTTTAATAGTATAGTGCAGTACGCTATTATTTTACTGAAATCTTGCCGTTATATGTCTAAGGGTCTGTTGACAAGGAGGGGGGGTTACCCTAGCAAGTGGGTCAATCCTAGCTGGAGGGCAAAAATGGCCCGGGTTTACAAGCAAAATTTCACAGGTAGGGTAACCGTACAACCCGGACAACTTAATGGGCGGTTATACTCAGTTAGAGTCAGAAAACAATTCAAAAGTTAACCTGGATAGGTGGGTTACCCTACCTGGGGTGTTTACAAGGGAAAAGGTTTACCCGCCTGTAAGGGTAACCCTAGCACGCAGATAGGATAGCCCGCTTACCCGGGTAACCCTAGTTGCCTTGTAAGCACGACGAAGAAAACAAGAGGAAATATATGAGTGCTAAGGTCACCCGCTCACCGGGGTAACCCTCTCTCCTTGTAAACAGTCCCTTAGTGATGAAAAGAAGCAAGAGCCATAATCAGGGAAGGAGACCGTAAGTCTTGGGATCCGCGAGGAGCCATGATATGGAACATTTTTTCTATTTTTAGAACAAATTGCGCCATCTTGACGTCATAAATCCACGCTGATCCACGCACGTGTCGTGGGCTCTTACGTGGATTTTGTCACGTTGCGTGATGAAATGGTGAGAGTTGCGAGATTCTCTTGCCGATTTTTGTGTGGGCGTGTGGGCGTAAACGTAGGCGTATACGCCCAACATATAGTCGGCAGCAAAAGTTAAATACTTTGTCTGTCTTCCAAAATCAGGTGATCGAAAGGAATTTTAGTGAGATGACTGAGCACTAAATCGGAGCCCAGAGATAAATTGAGTACTTAAACCTCGGCCTCTTCGCTTTTGTGTACCATTTATCAACCTCGGGAGAGTTTATTTTCATTTCCCTCGCTGTCGATCTCCAAGGTAAGTTTTGTTTCCTTTTCTAACTTGTTTTGAGATACCTCACTCTGTCTTCGCATCGATATCTTTTGTTGTTTCGTAGTAATTGTTTATTGTAAACTACCTGTCTGTTTGCAATTATCCAAAATCTGGCTGCCTAATTTCGTCTATGTTTGGAAAATGTGGATTGTAGTCAGTGCATTGTTTATCAATAGTTTTCTTTGATTTTTCCTTCTGGTGATCATAACGGAAGTTATTTTGCTCACGCAAGCTCTCAACTTGTATTTTATTGAAGGAAGCTAGCAACGTTCGGCAGGGATTGCCCATACAGCTGTCAAAGGAGTCATTGTACTCTCGCAAGCCAATATTTTTCGGCTTGACCCTTCGGTACGGGAAATGTGCCACACATTTAATATAAAAGGAGTTGTTGTACTCTCGCAGGCCAACGTTTATATCGGCTTGATCTGATTGTTGTGGGTAGCATCACCTAGTGAGATACACTCTCAGAGATTGTCAGAAACGTATCATAACGTGTACTGTACCTGCAACGTACTAGTACTGTCAGTTGTACTGTTAGAAATAGTGAACTTTGTTGCGTTTTCTAGAGTGCTCCAACTACTCTCAAGGCAAATTTGATCACTGTTCGTACTCGCAAAAACAAATTCCACACTGCATGCTCGCATGCTTTCAAATGATCGCAAAGAGCATCTTAAGCCCTTTCATTTTAAAGGTCAACTTAGCACTAGATGTTTTAAAATCGCATTATTTGACCTGTGACACATGATGGCAAATTCACTTAACAACCGGTGGTATCATCGTGAAATTCAATCAACTTCTAGTTATCATTAAGAAACACAACAAAACATCGGTTCTTCCCAAACACATCTGTTGCTGCTACTACAACAAATAAATACAAAATTCTTTCTATCAACAAAAAAAAAATGCAGTTTAAATTCATTTCATACAGTTTATATAATGTAGCGCACACAACAATGACAAAACCATTTTGCAATCATTTTAGATGGTGAAATAAAACTCGGTAGGTAAATTGAACAAAAATGCTCACAATATTGAGATTCCGAACCTTAATTAAAACATATTGTAAACCAGCGAAATAAAATGAACAGCTGAGAGTGACTTTCAATGTGTTTCGTTCAGACAACAAAGTACAATAGAGAACATCAAGAACAATGAAAACAATAACTAAACAGATGATCGCCTTGGAGACTTTAAAACAAATCTTGCAATAGAAATGAGACCAAACAATACACTAATTAGAGAGGTGTCAAACTCAACGAAGCAACCAGCAGATAACAGCGCTCAGAAATCATGCAGACCTATGACCTCTTAAAATTTGCCTTAGCACGATCTAACGGCTCTAGCTTTCTCCTAATAACACAATACGAAATGCCCTACATAAACAAGAGTGAAGCGACAAAAAGGTCGAACGACCGCAATATAAACGGCAAATTTAGTGTACAAATGGCACGAACTGTAGGAGTCATGTTTAACCTGTATTTTATTTACCTCAGCATAATAACATGCGGAGCCTGGAAATGACAAGACCTGGTTAAACTCAAACGTGAACAGCGAAAAAAGGATGACAAAACATTGACTGTATTGCAGAGTAAACTGAAAATGTTTTGAAATTATGTGTAATTACCTTCTTCATAACTTTTTTTTAGAAAACGCGAAAACCTGGGTCGGTTGAACGACGCTAAACGGTCGAAAACAGGGAATAGCCTTAGGGGACAAGAAAAATTACGCCACGCCCACAAACGAGGACCTTGGACAAACAAGTAACTGGTCAAAACTAGTAGCAGCATATCTTCCTGTAGCCCGACTTACGATCTTAGATCTACGATCTTATATCGTCTTGTTATTCAAAAAAAGGCAAGGATAATTTTTTTTATATATATTTTCAACTTTTGATAACCATGATAAGACGCAACTTTTGGCAAAGTTTAAAAAAATTCTGTAGGCCAGGTTCAGAGCCAAGGTGGCAAAAGTTGCTTTTTCTCGTGCCGCCATCAAAAGTTGATAATATAAAAAATTTCACCCTGCCGTTTTCGAATTATAAGCCCTTAAAGCTGTAACTAAGGGTGTTTTTTTGTGGGTTATACTGTTACTATGGTAACCTATTGTGTTAGAAAAATGATAACAACGTGGTCACCAATGGTTAGGCAATATGATACCATGATTGTAGCACCAAGTAATCAAGAGTGCTTATAACGACCCATCAAAATCTATGTGCTGGAAACTGTTTTTATTCACCTCAATGTAAGGCACCTACTTGGTCACATTCGCTCACTTCTTTTTGAGCATTGAACATTTCCTTGTCTTCGTAACATTTCTTCTTCTCGTTACCCCCAGTGCCTTGGTTTCGATTGATCTCGAACACAATGAACACGATTAGGTCATAAATTACCAGCAAAGCTGGTCTAAACGTGGAAGTAATTAAGTTTCAATCAATATAATAAAATAAGACCTTTATTTACCCTCGGCAGTGTTTACATAGCACAAGTGCCAGCTATATAGTGGGGCCGACCAAACAACTAACTGAACATAACATTGCTAAGAATCCCAACTGGCCGAAGGCAAATCAGTTGGCTCCTTACAGAGAGTGCCCGAGGATTTGAACTCGGGGCTACCGAGAAACAAATCCGGCAGTGGTCAGAGCGCTGCTCGAACCCAGGACGCCGGATTGCTAGTCCGACACGCTGACCACTTGGCCACTCCGCCTCCTGATGAGTGCTGAACATTATTGGCTGGAAATCTTGTTTCTTTAGAACCCAACAGAGGGAGACATCTGGGAGACATCTAACCATTGAAAATCCTAAGGCTGCGTATTAAACTAGCAGCTTTGACAGATTGGCAAGAGCTTCACATAATTAGCACGAACTATCTCGTGAAGGACTACACCAGTGTCTTTAAAACAGAGTTACCGTGAAATCCATTTCTACCAAACGCTTGAGGCAACATTAAATTATTCAGATATTCCTTTGGAAAACGTCTTACCGATTGCCTTCTGCGTCGTAACCACTGCAACAGATCACCAAACGGAACGTACTCTATCACTAGGAACTTGTGCTCCTGCAAAGTGCAACAACCAACCAGGGATACAATATTCTGGTGTGAACCTAACAGCTTCATCTGCTCTATCTCATGTAAGAGCTCTTCTTTTGGTCTTCGCTTGGATCATCTAAACACAAATGATATGGTTAAACTCCTATTTACTACGATTTGAATATTTTAAAACCAGATTCGGCGATTAATCGGCCATCTATTAGGCTTCCAGTCATGGTCGGAGTATATTCCAACAGGAAATTCAATTGGGTTTCATACTTAGGACTACCTGTTGTCCAATTCAGGGGCAATGGGACATGGAAATTAAACAACATTTGACGGCCTATTTGTTTTAATTATTTCAACAATATGAAGGAGTATGGCCGTTTGTGCTTAAGACTGGGAGATACAGCTTCCGATCTAATTGAAAAAGACCACTGAAGCACGATCGATCTGAAAAGGGTCCGTATTCGCCTATTGTACGGTTATGCCCAAATATGTATTTGTTATGCAAGCTCTTTGCTTGCAATGCATGCTGGGACCTCGTGCTTTCACGGGTCGCCATGCTGAATAAACACATGTTGTGTTGAGTTCTTCTACTTACAGAGAGTGCCTGAGAATTTGAACTCGGGGCTACCGAGAAACAAATCCGGCAGTGCTCAGAGCGCTGCTCGAACCCAGGACGCCGGATTGCTAGTTGGACACGCTGACCAGCTGGCCACTCCGCCTCCCGATGAGTGCTGAACATTATCGGCTGGAAATCTTGCTTCTTTAGAACCCAACAGAGGGAGACATCTGGGAGACATCTAACCATTGAAAATCCTAAGGCTGCGTGTTAAACTAGCAGCTTTGACAGATTGGCAAGAGCTTCACATAATTAGCACGAACTATCTCGTGAAGGACTACACCAGTGTCTTTAAAACAGAGTTACCGTGAAATCCATTTCTACCAAACGCTTGAGGCAACATTAAATTATTCAGATATTCCTTTGGAAAACGTCTTACCGATTGCCTTCTGCGTCGTAACCACTGCAACAGATCACCAAACGGAACGTACTCTATCACTAGGAACTTGTGCTCCTGCAAAGTGCAACAACCAACCAGGGATACAATATTCTGGTGTGACCCTAACAGCTTCATCTGCTCTATCTCATGTAAAAACTCTTCTTTTTGGTCTTCGCTTGGATCATCTAAACACAAATGATATAGTTAAATTCCTATTTAGTACGATTGGAAGATTTTAAAACCAGATTTGACGATCAATCCGCCATCTATTAGGCTTTGCCTCAGTCATTGTCTGAGTACATTCCGACAGGAAATTAAATTGGGTTTCATACTTAGGACTACCTGCTGTCCAATTCAGGGGCAATGGGACATGGAAACAACATTTCACGGCTTATTTGTTTTAATTATTTCAACAATACGAAGGGAAATGGCTTGTGTGTCGTTTGTGCTTAAGACTGGGGAGATACAGCTTGCGATCTAATTGAAAAAGACCACTGAAGCACGATCGATCTGAAAAGGGTACGTATTTGCCTATTGTACGGTTATGCCCAAATATGTATTTGTTATGCAAGCTCTTTGCCTGCAATGCATGCTGGGACCTCGTGCTTTCACGGGTCGCCATGTTGAATAAACACATGTTGTGTTGAATGTTGTCTTGAGTTCTTCTACGGATTCTACACCTATCACCGAGAATTTAAACCTCTTCCAGGTGAATTTTAGAAACACTGTACCTACCCCAGTTGTGTAACGATTCACCCTTTTATTTATGATTAATTTTGCATAATGATTGCAATTACCTTGCAGTTCTTTGACAGCAACCACCTGGCATGGTTCCTCGGGTTTCAGTGTTTTTTTAGTATCAAACACTTCTATTCCAACTCGTCTCTTTAGAGTTGCTTTGTAAACCACACCAAACGCTCCTCGGCCCAACTCTTCCTTATGTTCTATTTGCTCGGGAAGAAGTTCCCACTTGTCAAACGGGATAATTTTGCGAGCTGAACGAGATGATCTGTGGAACGATGGGGAAATAGTTTAAGCACAAAAATACGGTTGTTTTTAATAGTATAGTGCAGTACGCTATTATTTTACTGAAATCTTGCCGTTATATGTCTAAGGGTCTGTTGACAAGGAGGGGGGGTTACCCTAGCAAGTGGGTCAATCCTAGCTGGAGGGCAAAAATGGCCCGGGTTTACAAGCAAAATTTCACAGGTAGGGTAACCGTACAACCCGGACAACTTAATGGGCGGTTATACTCAGTTAGAGTCAGAAAACAATTCAAAAGTTAACCTGGATAGGTGGGTTACCCTACCTGGGGTGTTTACAAGGGAAAAGGTTTACCCGCCTGTAAGGGTAACCCTAGCACGCAGATAGGATAGCCCGCTTACCCGGGTAACCCTAGTTGCCTTGTAAGCACGACGAAGAAAACAAGAGGAAATATATGAGTGCTAAGGTCACCCGCTCACCGGGGTAACCCTCTCTCCTTGTAAACAGTCCCTTAGTGATGAAAAGAAGCAAGAGCCATAATCAGGGAAGGAGACCGTAAGTCTTGGGATCCGCGAGGAGCCATGATATGGAACATTTTTTCTATTTTTAGAACAAATTGCGCCATCTTGACGTCATAAATCCACGCTGATCCACGCACGTGTCGTGGGCTCTTACGTGGATTTTGTCACGTTGCGTGATGAAATGGTGAGAGTTGCGAGATTCTCTTGCCGATTTTTGTGTGGGCGTGTGGGCGTAAACGTAGGCGTATACGCCCAACATATAGTCGGCAGCAAAAGTTAAATACTTTGTCTGTCTTCCAAAATCAGGTGATCGAAAGGAATTTTAGTGAGATGACTGAGCACTAAATCGGAGCCCAGAGATAAATTGAGTACTTAAACCTCGGCCTCTTCGCTTTTGTGTACCATTTATCAACCTCGGGAGAGTTTATTTTCATTTCCCTCGCTGTCGATCTCCAAGGTAAGTTTTGTTTCCTTTTCTAACTTGTTTTGAGATACCTCACTCTGTCTTCGCATCGATATCTTTTGTTGTTTCGTAGTAATTGTTTATTGTAAACTACCTGTCTGTTTGCAATTATCCAAAATCTGGCTGCCTAATTTCGTCTATGTTTGGAAAATGTGGATTGTAGTCAGTGCATTGTTTATCAATAGTTTTCTTTGATTTTTCCTTCTGGTGATCATAACGGAAGTTATTTTGCTCACGCAAGCTCTCAACTTGTATTTTATTGAAGGAAGCTAGCAACGTTCGGCAGGGATTGCCCATACAGCTGTCAAAGGAGTCATTGTACTCTCGCAAGCCAATATTTTTCGGCTTGACCCTTCGGTACGGGAAATGTGCCACACATTTAATATAAAAGGAGTTGTTGTACTCTCGCAGGCCAACGTTTATATCGGCTTGATCTGATTGTTGTGGGTAGCATCACCTAGTGAGATACACTCTCAGAGATTGTCAGAAACGTATCATAACGTGTACTGTACCTGCAACGTACTAGTACTGTCAGTTGTACTGTTAGAAATAGTGAACTTTGTTGCGTTTTCTAGAGTGCTCCAACTACTCTCAAGGCAAATTTGATCACTGTTCGTACTCGCAAAAACAAATTCCACACTGCATGCTCGCATGCTTTCAAATGATCGCAAAGAGCATCTTAAGCCCTTTCATTTTAAAGGTCAACTTAGCACTAGATGTTTTAAAATCGCATTATTTGACCTGTGACACATGATGGCAAATTCACTTAACAACCGGTGGTATCATCGTGAAATTCAATCAACTTCTAGTTATCATTAAGAAACACAACAAAACATCGGTTCTTCCCAAACACATCTGTTGCTGCTACTACAACAAATAAATACAAAATTCTTTCTATCAACAAAAAAAAAATGCAGTTTAAATTCATTTCATACAGTTTATATAATGTAGCGCACACAACAATGACAAAACCATTTTGCAATCATTTTAGATGGTGAAATAAAACTCGGTAGGTAAATTGAACAAAAATGCTCACAATATTGAGATTCCGAACCTTAATTAAAACATATTGTAAACCAGCGAAATAAAATGAACAGCTGAGAGTGACTTTCAATGTGTTTCGTTCAGACAACAAAGTACAATAGAGAACATCAAGAACAATGAAAACAATAACTAAACAGATGATCGCTAAATACAGTTCTAAAATTCTTTTTCTCTACTCATC
>JAHPZR010024745.1:7500-12863 GCA_019787425.1 Platygyra sinensis | reverse complement strand
ATACGATCATGAATCGCTGTTAACGCACTATAATGTGACTTAGTATTTTCAGTACTTAAGAGCTTGGTCACGGCAGTTTGAGTAATTTTTGGCCACGTACAAAATTACCTTTAAATTAAGGGAAACCTGAAAATAGTAGGATATTAAGATAGAAAAACACCAAAGAGATAATAAAAATTATAAAGGAACGAGGATGATTAACGATGGAGACGATTATCACGGATCACAAAATACCAACTTAAAAAAATTAGGCTACACTTTTTATGATGGGCAATCCCTGACCGAGCTCCTTTAAACACAACTCTTACAGGCAAACCCAGTCAGTATAGTCTCTCTCTTATGTATCACTTGATACAAAGTGCCGACGGTAGTTGAATTTTCTTCTCTGAGTTCTTAATCCATGCCCTATCGGCGAAACTCGAGACAATGACAAAAACGTTTCTCTAATAGGTTTTACCTCCCGTTCTAAAGGAAATGCTCTCCAGTGTTCCACTATCAACTGTGGAGGATTCTTGTATATTCTGCGAAGAGGAATTTGACCCAGCCAGCTCGGCCAACATCGTCGCCAAATCCTGGCGAGGAGAATGGTGCCAATTATGACGAGATGTAGTTATCAGGGCAGTCGGAATGTGATTAGCCTGTCGTCCGGACTTATCGACCTCTTGGAAAGATATGAGGTGATATAACCCTGAAAGCTCTGACGTGTCATCTGATATGTTCGAGGAAGCCAAAGAGACAGAAGGAATTGCTTTCGAGATGCTGTTCCAGAAGACCTCTGAAGACTTTGAAGATGAATTTTGAACTTGAGATGGTTTACTTGGCAAAGGTGTCTTTGCATTGGACGGCGTTTCCGGCAGAGAAGCTTGGCTTGTCCTGAAGACATTATTTATTCCACGGCTGAGCGACTTTGAGACAGGATGTCTTGAGCGATGTCCTGTTACAAGAAAACAAAGAAACATCGTCAAGGCTTTTGAAATTCTACAAGATCGATTTCACTGAGTTCATCTGACTAACAGTGAAATATATAGGGTATGAGATATCGACAGCAATTGGGTAAATATTTAATGTATCTGTTATGGAGGGGTAAAAAGTCATATTGATAAAGAATATTGAGAGACAGAAATCAATAGGATGATGGCCCTTAATTTGAGTTCGATCTTTTGCAGTTTAAAAGTAATTAATTGAGCTTGTATTCAAAACCTTCGCAATGCAAGGATTAGTGAGACAAATTATGAACCAGCTTTGCCTCAAATATATTAAGTAACACGTAAAGTACAAATCGATTCTCTGAAAACTTGCTTTGCCTTAAACTATAACTTCATCTCACAACTTATTTACGTTTACCTTGTGACAAAGAATGGGAGCAGAAACGTGTAGGATAAAACATTGTCAGTCAAATAATATATACAAGTACTTACAGAGTAACTTTCTTTGGTTGTTTTACGACAATTTCAGACCAACGCTAGCTAAATTTCAGTGATATTCCAGGCGTCAAAACGAACCATATGTATATACCTCCATTCACCGCCGCTTACAGAAAGGAATCACCTCCTAGCATCTCGCATTTTTTCCGACTAGTTTACGGGATTTAGAATTCGAAAATATTTGAAAAATTGGCTGGTGCCCGATTTATAATTACTGACCTAAGAAACCCATGTTGACTTGGAAGAACAATTAACACCGGTAGTTATTTACGATGCAAACCAATGAACGGTTCAACCTCAGGAATTTTAAATAGTTCGCTGTGAGCAGGTTCTCGGTGAGTTGGGATTCCGCTGTGTCAAACCTGAAATATTAAATAACTTTTCCTCGTCGATCGTTGCGCAGTTCCGTCTATAAAGTTTCTGATAACTCTGCGCGACGTCAAAGCAATACGCCCTAGTTGATGATTTTCTTTTCTCTTATCACCTGCTGGGTTGCCAATATATAGATTAAAGGGGGAGAAAATAGGTTTTGATCTATCTTAGGAAGGGGTAAAAGGCATCAACCAGGACAACGACCATAGTTCCAGATACATTCTGGAAAGAAAATTTGACAGAAGAACAAATAATTTGTTTCTTGGAACGAAGTTACTTGTTTTCAAAACAAATTTTAAAGAAAATGTTCAATATTTCGTTCGAACTTGTCAAACAAATTAATTTAGTGAAGCGTTTGTCTTAACCAAACAATTCAAAAGGAGATCTAGAAGCCTTTGATGTGAAGTATTTTTAAATTTAGGAAATTTAACCACCAAAAGATCAAAAACATCTAGATACAATTCAGTCTAAGGTAATCGTTTTTTTTTTTCACTTTTCGCAACGCATCTAATTGTTTTTAGCTCAAGAAGAAATTTGATCTGCAAATCGTCGGGTTGATCAAATTCCAGATTCTTCTTAAAATATCGATGCATCGTTAAGAAAAAGGTGTCAGGAACAAAGAAATTCAACACCAGTGTCTATCCAGCACAAAAATCTCAGCTGAAAATTTAGATCAAACAAATGCGCGTGAAGCGGAAAACCCAATTAAAATTTCTATTTTCAGAGTATAAGTTGTTTTGTTTTCCCATCTTCAACGACGACAAAATACTTAACTTAAGCCCATTATGTTATTGTTACTAACCTTCATGATGTTGACCTCGTTTTCTGAGAAAGGCTACCGTCGTGTTAATGTCTGAATTACCAAGTCTTAGATCATTCTCTTGACACAAGGCAGGGCTTTGACACGTGATCACAAAGCACTGCGAACTGCGCATGTAAGCAACGTCACCACCCACGTGATCACAGCTTAGTTCAATACAAGTACGCATGTCCGGTACAGGCCCTAGGGCAGTTTCTTGTCCGACAGGAGGAGAAACATCTCGCAATATTTCGCTCTCCTTGCAAGACACCAAGTCGTCCGTTGGTTGTTGCGAACCAATGTAAGAAACATTGCCAGCTACAAAGGTACTTGAACTTTCAAAGGTTGCAGAAGACGCTTTAGAATAGAAGATTAGGGAAGAGGCTAATCTAGGTTGCGGTCGCCTCGAGTGAGCCGTTGTTGTACTTTGCAAGGAAGGTGCATGTTTTTCTGAGGGGTTCAAAACGACACTGGTTTCGTTTTTAGCGAGAGATTGCTTTTTCAACGGGTGCTGCGTACTAGACAACGCAACTGTCGTAGTAGGACTTGTGTTAACTTTCCATGGACCTGGACTCTTTAAATCGTCTTTCATCTGTGGTTCTTTTGGAACTAGGAGCTTTAGTGATTCGGCTTGTTTGTTTTTTTCCTGACCCATCTTGTGAATATTGTGTGAAATTGCCTGTGCTGTTTCCTCCGTTGCTGGAAAGACCTCTCCTTTATCAGCATGTTGTGACACAGACTGCGTAGTTGGCCTGTGCTCAGCTCTTAGAGAATTGCGTGACACAGCCACAGTAGTCGTTTCTTTGGTGTCCTGAACATGAAATTGCCGTGGTGCAGAAGTCTTTTTATTGTATCTGACTTTTAAGTAATCGCGTGACATGGCTGGTGTGGTCTTTCCTGTCACGCCATAGGTCGGATTGTGTTTCGACGATGATTTCAGTTCACTCCCTCCACCTTTTAGCTTGCTGCGTGACACTGTCGGAGTTGCTATGTTCTTGAGTGGCTTGCGTGACAACGTGTGTGCAGAAGTCGTTTTGCTGTGTCCGACTATTAAGTAATCGCGTGACATGAATGGTGTGGTCTTTCCTGTCACGCCATGGGTCGGATTGTGTTTCGACGCTGATTTCAGTTCACTCCCTCCACCTTTTAGCTTGCTGCGTGACACTGTCGGAGTTGCTTTGTTCTTGAGTGGCTTGCTTGACAATGTGTGTGCAGAAGTCGTTTTGCTGTGTCTGACTTCTAAGTAATCGCGTGACATGGTTGGTGTAGTCTTTCCTATCACGTCATGGGTAGGATTGTGTTTCGACACTGATTTCAGTTCATTCCCTCCACCTTTTAGCTTGTTGCGTGCCACTGTCGACATTGCTTTGTTCTCTGGTGGCTTGCGTGACAATGTGTCCGCCGTTTGCTGGTATCCAGTAGTTTTTATAGGCCTTGCGTCTGCTTCCTCTTTAAGCAACACTTCTGTGGGCTGATTAACCTTCTGTGGAGACGCTATATCAAATTAACGGCAATAACATACTGTTAATTCTCAGTTTGCTCCCAAAGCTGTAAGAAGACAAAATTGTAACACGTGCGAATTATATTGAATTTCAATTGGGTAAGGGACAGCCCATAATTTTCTAGAGGGGAGGGATGGGTTGGAATGGCTACGTGTTGGGCAATTTTCTGGGGCATGAAATTTCTTCTCACCTTTAGGTTGGGCATGATATTTTTGGTGTGAAATAGCTTCTGGAAAAAGTCAAACACAGGACTTAGATACTAGAAATCACTTGCACGAATTTTTCCCAGCAGTTTTTGCTCTGCATAATTTTTTTTTTTTTTGGGGGGGGGGGGGGAAATTGTCCCACCCCCTCAAAAAAGAAATGGTTCGTTCCTAAAACCACTTTTTAGAGAGCTCTTGGACCATATTCGTTCTTCGACTCGAAGTCATTAGTGTTGACGTACCGCTGATTGGGATACTGTGGGCACTAGCGATATAAGACAGTTGCAGCATGTATTTGTTGTCTTTGGCCGGCATCCACAAACACTGCGCCTGGCTGTGACAGTGAACAGAGAAACAACGTTTTCCCGCCATAAATGCCACGTCACACTCGTGTGACTGACAACACAGATCTTGACACACGGACATGGCGCCCAGGTCTCCATGGTCCACAAATTTCCCGGACTGGTAGCCGTTGGCCAAAGTAGAGTTAAACACGATAGCACTTTTCTTGCACTGAGTGAAGCCGGGCAGGGCCCAAAAAACATCTAAAATAAACAAAATGTAGTTACAAACACTGACTGTCGTCTGCTCACTCATCGGTGCTAAAGGAGCTTTGAAGTGTAAAGCGAGTCTAGAAAATATATCCATTATTTTAAAGTTCGTCCATACTTAATTAATCAGTCTAGATCTTTCTCGGTCATACACAGTTTAGTTCATATTCGATCTTTTTTTTTCATTACAACTTTGGTGTTATTCTAGTATTACTTTTAGGTTTCTTTCAATTCACAAGTAATCAGAAGAATTCTTTAAAACATAAATAACATGCTCCCTGAAACTCAATCTTCACTGTAATTACTTCCCTTCTGAAGCAGAAATTATTATTAATAATTCAGCTTTATTAAGGCAGTGTGGTCAACCCCCCCCCCCCGGGGGGTACTCCCAGGAAAAATATGTGGGGGTGTGCGATATTCCCTACCCTATTTATGACCTGATCAAAAATTCGAAACCCTCTTTATGACCTGAACCTCACATTAAAATCCTGTTTCTGACCTGCGTTATAATT
>JAHPZR010024744.1:0-15812 GCA_019787425.1 Platygyra sinensis | reverse complement strand
AAATGTGGCTTGGAGTTTGTTTTAGGAACCTTGTTACGCGCATCAACATGGCTCTTGCCCGATATAAGTCTTTCAGAATGCTCTAATGTCAAATTGGACTTTTGCCTCAGGGAGGACGGCCGCCTTTCCGCGTTATCTACGTTCAGAAGTTGAACCCGGATTTTCTCGTTTTTCCATTTTTCGTTTTCCTTTTCGGATTCGTTGCCTTTCGGCGTAGAATGTGGTGCTCCAGTGAAATTAATCTTTATTTTCTCGTCCTGCCATTGCTCTGGACCGTTTTCCACGTCAGAGTCTTGAAAAGGTCCAGTTCTGCTGTGCTCTGTCTTGATATTGATAGCCTGGGAAACAGTGGGCATGACAACGTTACCCTTTGTGAAGGCTTTGTGTGAGGACAAGGTGGGCATTGTACCTCTCCTAAGACTTGCCACGCGCTGAATACTACCAAAGCCAGATTTGTGTTTGTTGAAGCGTCTCAAAACAAAGACTGCCTTTGTGGAGTACTGATGTTGATGATATGGGATACTTTGGCACACTGATTCATTCGTACAATTAACCGTATAGCATGACAGGTCTAGCATGAAAGCTATATCACAGTCTGACTCTTGGCAACACACGTCAAGACACCTTTCTATATCAAACAGTTCTCCAACATAAGAAAATCTACCTGTTTTCAAGCCATGGCGGAGTCCGACATTCCGCTCAATAACAGAGTGTAGGCATGCGCTGTTGCTCTTCTTCTCTACTGGGTATTTTTCAGAAGACGTGTCTTTATGCACAGTGAAATTTGCTTCCTTAAGATTCAATGAATGATTTTGTGGTGTAGATCTGGTAGCTTTTATGCTTTCCTTTATTATTCGGGAGTCTTTATTGCTTGAATATATAGTTGTTGAAGGTTTAATCATAAGTGTTTTAGAAGCAGTATGCCCTTGAGAACTTCTTGAATATCTTTTCTGAGTTAAGTTTTGCGTTGTTTTCAAACGATATCTTTCATTCGCAGAAGAATGAAAGTTTGACATACTTGAAGAAAGGTGAGAGTCAAAGTCATTAGTCGCGATAGGCTTCCGTGCTACCTTTTCCTTGTAGTGTCGGGCTTGAGTCATCTTTCGTTTCTGTGCCTTTGTCATCTTCGTCCGATTCTGCGACATTAGACGTGACATGGCGTTACGAGTCACGCTTTTCTCATCTTTGTGCATAACTATGGCTAACTTTCCCTTTCCAGTTGATTTCATAGGCTTTTGGGATGGCTGACGCGACCTGACGTGGCCAGTCACTCGTTCGTTTTCTTTGTTGGACCCTCTCCATATATGCGCAATACGTGGTTTGTATTTCTTTATATGCTGCGCTCGCACGCTTTGACACAAGCTTTTGTGATAGCAAATAACCGAATAGCAGTCTTCATTTACCATAAAAGCCAAATCGCACGCGTGATTCGCGCAGCACTTTTTGATACATGCCTGCATGTTATCAACTCTTCCGTGACTGACAAAGTGTCCCGCGCGAATTCCTCCCAGAAGAGTAACGCCATAGTACGAGGGTCCATGACTGCAGAGAGAGATCATCTTGATCACTGGTGTCACGACTTGTAAGTCTGATATTCTTGTATCTGGTATACTTGGCTTGTTGCGTTCCTTGAGCGGTTTTTCACTTGTTGGGTGCAAGACAGCCTTGAGCACTTTTTCTCCACGAGTCAGAATTTTCTTTCCGGCTGAAATCAGTCTCCGCCCAATTTTGACGGTACGTTTGAGGTCCCCGGTTTGTGTTTTGTTCCCGCTATGAACTTGCACCATTCTCAGGCCGGTTTCCATTGTGGTTTTTCCAATGTCGATTAGATATCTTGAGATATCGAGAGCACGCTTTCTGTGGATCAGCGACAAGTTCAAAAGAATGTCTAAACGATTAAACTCTCGGAAAGCAAACTCACTTTGATCGCCCTTTCCTGACATCTCGTAGACTTTATACGGAAACTTCGAAGAGCTATTCCCACGTGTACTATTGTTGTTGACTTGGTTACGCTTATCTGATTTCTGACCTTGCTCTCTACCACGTGCCTCGGCCATTCTGTGGTCCCCAGCTTTCCCATCGTGCGCTCCGGGAGGAGCCTGGTGCTGGTGTAGCGTAACATTGTAAGAGACTGCTCCCGGAGGGTGATGGGAAGTGCTGGATTGTGTGGGCTGAAGGTTTCTGGTCGCGTCCGAAACAACTATGAGAAACAACAAAGAGGAATATCAAACAATCAAAAAAGAACACTGCCAAAAGGAGCTTATAAATAATGCTTTCAGCTTTTTGTCCAGAGCTTTTCCATATTTTTTTTTCTCGGGAGACGTTTACCCTTATCGTGGTTAAGTAACGGAGTCCACATTGACAGGAGTTTTTAATAACTGTGGTCGCCATGTGTACATATTTTCAATTATTATGCAATTATTAAGCAGCTTCAAATTCGAGTGAAATTAACAATTCGTATCGGAAACCTTTGGGCTTTACGAATCTAATATGCTATCCGTACATCAAAAGTGGAAAGGAGGATGTGGTGACAATTTGCTCAATTCAGAATAAAGAAATCAAAACGTTTTGGAAGAGGAACTTCTTCGTTAATAAACTCGGAAGCCAGGTAAAACTTGTGATTTATCTTCGAAAATGTTGATAGGTGATCAAATAAGCACCCAACTGCATTTCAACTGCATTTTGCAAATGCAGTTGAAATTACTCTGCAGTTTCATTCGTCACCACTTGATTCGTTTAGTTAACGCATAGCGAACGCCACTTTCGCTCTTACCTTTTCGTCTGATGACGTGTGCAATTTTCGGTTTGAACTGAAATGGCTTCACTGGCACGGTTTGACAAAACTTTCCATAACAGGCAACGGAGTAGCAATTGAGCTCTAACATAAGAGCAATTTTACAGGACACGTCCTTGCAGCATATACGAAGACATTCGCTCATGTTCTTGACTTTGCCTCGATCGGTAAAATTTCCCGCCTTTCTGCCATATAACAAGGAGTAGTTGTAGTACACGTGACCGTAATGGCACGCCGATAGTGTGACGTCAGCGTGGGAGGCTTTTGTTGAGTTCGTCACCAGGCTTTTCTCGGCTACGAAGAAAAAAGTGATTGGTTATAAGTCAATGCGCAAATACGATCATGAATCGCTGTTAACGCACTATAATGTGACTTAGTATTTTCAGTACTTAAGAGCTTGGTCACGGCAGTTTGAGTAATTTTTGGCCACGTACAAAATTACCTTTAAATTAAGGGAAACCTGAAAATAGTAGGATATTAAGATAGAAAAACACCAAAGAGATAATAAAAATTATAAAGGAACGAGGATGATTAACGATGGAGACGATTATCACGGATCACAAAATACCAACTTAAAAAAATTAGGCTACACTTTTTATGATGGGCAATCCCTGACCGAGCTCCTTTAAACACAACTCTTACAGGCAAACCCAGTCAGTATAGTCTCTCTCTTATGTATCACTTGATACAAAGTGCCGACGGTAGTTGAATTTTCTTCTCTGAGTTCTTAATCCATGCCCTATCGGCGAAACTCGAGACAATGACAAAAACGTTTCTCTAATAGGTTTTACCTCCCGTTCTAAAGGAAATGCTCTCCAGTGTTCCACTATCAACTGTGGAGGATTCTTGTATATTCTGCGAAGAGGAATTTGACCCAGCCAGCTCGGCCAACATCGTCGCCAAATCCTGGCGAGGAGAATGGTGCCAATTATGACGAGATGTAGTTATCAGGGCAGTCGGAATGTGATTAGCCTGTCGTCCGGACTTATCGACCTCTTGGAAAGATATGAGGTGATATAACCCTGAAAGCTCTGACGTGTCATCTGATATGTTCGAGGAAGCCAAAGAGACAGAAGGAATTGCTTTCGAGATGCTGTTCCAGAAGACCTCTGAAGACTTTGAAGATGAATTTTGAACTTGAGATGGTTTACTTGGCAAAGGTGTCTTTGCATTGGACGGCGTTTCCGGCAGAGAAGCTTGGCTTGTCCTGAAGACATTATTTATTCCACGGCTGAGCGACTTTGAGACAGGATGTCTTGAGCGATGTCCTGTTACAAGAAAACAAAGAAACATCGTCAAGGCTTTTGAAATTCTACAAGATCGATTTCACTGAGTTCATCTGACTAACAGTGAAATATATAGGGTATGAGATATCGACAGCAATTGGGTAAATATTTAATGTATCTGTTATGGAGGGGTAAAAAGTCATATTGATAAAGAATATTGAGAGACAGAAATCAATAGGATGATGGCCCTTAATTTGAGTTCGATCTTTTGCAGTTTAAAAGTAATTAATTGAGCTTGTATTCAAAACCTTCGCAATGCAAGGATTAGTGAGACAAATTATGAACCAGCTTTGCCTCAAATATATTAAGTAACACGTAAAGTACAAATCGATTCTCTGAAAACTTGCTTTGCCTTAAACTATAACTTCATCTCACAACTTATTTACGTTTACCTTGTGACAAAGAATGGGAGCAGAAACGTGTAGGATAAAACATTGTCAGTCAAATAATATATACAAGTACTTACAGAGTAACTTTCTTTGGTTGTTTTACGACAATTTCAGACCAACGCTAGCTAAATTTCAGTGATATTCCAGGCGTCAAAACGAACCATATGTATATACCTCCATTCACCGCCGCTTACAGAAAGGAATCACCTCCTAGCATCTCGCATTTTTTCCGACTAGTTTACGGGATTTAGAATTCGAAAATATTTGAAAAATTGGCTGGTGCCCGATTTATAATTACTGACCTAAGAAACCCATGTTGACTTGGAAGAACAATTAACACCGGTAGTTATTTACGATGCAAACCAATGAACGGTTCAACCTCAGGAATTTTAAATAGTTCGCTGTGAGCAGGTTCTCGGTGAGTTGGGATTCCGCTGTGTCAAACCTGAAATATTAAATAACTTTTCCTCGTCGATCGTTGCGCAGTTCCGTCTATAAAGTTTCTGATAACTCTGCGCGACGTCAAAGCAATACGCCCTAGTTGATGATTTTCTTTTCTCTTATCACCTGCTGGGTTGCCAATATATAGATTAAAGGGGGAGAAAATAGGTTTTGATCTATCTTAGGAAGGGGTAAAAGGCATCAACCAGGACAACGACCATAGTTCCAGATACATTCTGGAAAGAAAATTTGACAGAAGAACAAATAATTTGTTTCTTGGAACGAAGTTACTTGTTTTCAAAACAAATTTTAAAGAAAATGTTCAATATTTCGTTCGAACTTGTCAAACAAATTAATTTAGTGAAGCGTTTGTCTTAACCAAACAATTCAAAAGGAGATCTAGAAGCCTTTGATGTGAAGTATTTTTAAATTTAGGAAATTTAACCACCAAAAGATCAAAAACATCTAGATACAATTCAGTCTAAGGTAATCGTTTTTTTTTTTCACTTTTCGCAACGCATCTAATTGTTTTTAGCTCAAGAAGAAATTTGATCTGCAAATCGTCGGGTTGATCAAATTCCAGATTCTTCTTAAAATATCGATGCATCGTTAAGAAAAAGGTGTCAGGAACAAAGAAATTCAACACCAGTGTCTATCCAGCACAAAAATCTCAGCTGAAAATTTAGATCAAACAAATGCGCGTGAAGCGGAAAACCCAATTAAAATTTCTATTTTCAGAGTATAAGTTGTTTTGTTTTCCCATCTTCAACGACGACAAAATACTTAACTTAAGCCCATTATGTTATTGTTACTAACCTTCATGATGTTGACCTCGTTTTCTGAGAAAGGCTACCGTCGTGTTAATGTCTGAATTACCAAGTCTTAGATCATTCTCTTGACACAAGGCAGGGCTTTGACACGTGATCACAAAGCACTGCGAACTGCGCATGTAAGCAACGTCACCACCCACGTGATCACAGCTTAGTTCAATACAAGTACGCATGTCCGGTACAGGCCCTAGGGCAGTTTCTTGTCCGACAGGAGGAGAAACATCTCGCAATATTTCGCTCTCCTTGCAAGACACCAAGTCGTCCGTTGGTTGTTGCGAACCAATGTAAGAAACATTGCCAGCTACAAAGGTACTTGAACTTTCAAAGGTTGCAGAAGACGCTTTAGAATAGAAGATTAGGAAGAGGCTAATCTAGGTTGCGGTCGCCTCGAGTGAGCCGTTGTTGTACTTTGCAAGGAAGGTGCATGTTTTTCTGAGGGGTTCAAAACGACACTGGTTTCGTTTTTAGCGAGAGATTGCTTTTTCAACGGGTGCTGCGTACTAGACAACGCAACTGTCGTAGTAGGACTTGTGTTAACTTTCCATGGACCTGGACTCTTTAAATCGTCTTTCATCTGTGGTTCTTTTGGAACTAGGAGCTTTAGTGATTCGGCTTGTTTGTTTTTTTCCTGACCCATCTTGTGAATATTGTGTGAAATTGCCTGTGCTGTTTCCTCCGTTGCTGGAAAGACCTCTCCTTTATCAGCATGTTGTGACACAGACTGCGTAGTTGGCCTGTGCTCAGCTCTTAGAGAATTGCGTGACACAGCCACAGTAGTCGTTTCTTTGGTGTCCTGAACATGAAATTGCCGTGGTGCAGAAGTCTTTTTATTGTATCTGACTTTTAAGTAATCGCGTGACATGGCTGGTGTGGTCTTTCCTGTCACGCCATAGGTCGGATTGTGTTTCGACGATGATTTCAGTTCACTCCCTCCACCTTTTAGCTTGCTGCGTGACACTGTCGGAGTTGCTATGTTCTTGAGTGGCTTGCGTGACAACGTGTGTGCAGAAGTCGTTTTGCTGTGTCCGACTATTAAGTAATCGCGTGACATGAATGGTGTGGTCTTTCCTGTCACGCCATGGGTCGGATTGTGTTTCGACGCTGATTTCAGTTCACTCCCTCCACCTTTTAGCTTGCTGCGTGACACTGTCGGAGTTGCTTTGTTCTTGAGTGGCTTGCTTGACAATGTGTGTGCAGAAGTCGTTTTGCTGTGTCTGACTTCTAAGTAATCGCGTGACATGGTTGGTGTAGTCTTTCCTATCACGTCATGGGTAGGATTGTGTTTCGACACTGATTTCAGTTCATTCCCTCCACCTTTTAGCTTGTTGCGTGCCACTGTCGACATTGCTTTGTTCTCTGGTGGCTTGCGTGACAATGTGTCCGCCGTTTGCTGGTATCCAGTAGTTTTTATAGGCCTTGCGTCTGCTTCCTCTTTAAGCAACACTTCTGTGGGCTGATTAACCTTCTGTGGAGACGCTATATCAAATTAACGGCAATAACATACTGTTAATTCTCAGTTTGCTCCCAAAGCTGTAAGAAGACAAAATTGTAACACGTGCGAATTATATTGAATTTCAATTGGGTAAGGGACAGCCCATAATTTTCTAGAGGGGAGGGATGGGTTGGAATGGCTACGTGTTGGGCAATTTTCTGGGGCATGAAATTTCTTCTCACCTTTAGGTTGGGCATGATATTTTTGGTGTGAAATAGCTTCTGGAAAAAGTCAAACACAGGACTTAGATACTAGAAATCACTTGCACGAATTTTTCCCAGCAGTTTTTGCTCTGCATAATTTTTTTTTTTTTGGGGGGGGGGGGGGAAATTGTCCCACCCCCTCAAAAAAGAAATGGTTCGTTCCTAAAACCACTTTTTAGAGAGCTCTTGGACCATATTCGTTCTTCGACTCGAAGTCATTAGTGTTGACGTACCGCTGATTGGGATACTGTGGGCACTAGCGATATAAGACAGTTGCAGCATGTATTTGTTGTCTTTGGCCGGCATCCACAAACACTGCGCCTGGCTGTGACAGTGAACAGAGAAACAACGTTTTCCCGCCATAAATGCCACGTCACACTCGTGTGACTGACAACACAGATCTTGACACACGGACATGGCGCCCAGGTCTCCATGGTCCACAAATTTCCCGGACTGGTAGCCGTTGGCCAAAGTAGAGTTAAACACGATAGCACTTTTCTTGCACTGAGTGAAGCCGGGCAGGGCCCAAAAAACATCTAAAATAAACAAAATGTAGTTACAAACACTGACTGTCGTCTGCTCACTCATCGGTGCTAAAGGAGCTTTGAAGTGTAAAGCGAGTCTAGAAAATATATCCATTATTTTAAAGTTCGTCCATACTTAATTAATCAGTCTAGATCTTTCTCGGTCATACACAGTTTAGTTCATATTCGATCTTTTTTTTTCATTACAACTTTGGTGTTATTCTAGTATTACTTTTAGGTTTCTTTCAATTCACAAGTAATCAGAAGAATTCTTTAAAACATAAATAACATGCTCCCTGAAACTCAATCTTCACTGTAATTACTTCCCTTCTGAAGCAGAAATTATTATTAATAATTCAGCTTTATTAAGGCAGTGTGGTCAACCCCCCCCCCCCGGGGGGTACTCCCAGGAAAAATATGTGGGGGTGTGCGATATTCCCTACCCTATTTATGACCTGATCAAAAATTCGAAACCCTCTTTATGACCTGAACCTCACATTAAAATCCTGTTTCTGACCTGCGTTATAATTGGATCCCTAGCTCGAACCAATGTTAAATTACCGTAAACATAATTTGTGAAGGGTTTTGTTGATTTTCTTTTCGATAATGAAAAAGTGGCTTCTCGGCCTAAAATCCTACCCATATCAGGGCTAGAGTACAAAAACCATACCCTATTTACGACCAAAATGGCCAGAATCGGCTAAAATCGCCACCCTAGTTTGACCAAAACGGCTGAAAAACCATGGCCTTTGGGGGAGGGACATACCTATATAGCCCATAAAAGGAGTACCCCCCCCCCCCCCCAACTGGGTCAAAAACTCGTGGGTCTTGAAAAAGAAACAAGGTTTAAAACATTTTTAAGTACCTGAAATAACGAAATATTTGTTTAGCTAAAGTAACATGTAGTCAACTAACTACGCACTTTACCAGCACATCCCAGTGTGAAAACGAAATATGTTTTTCAAAGGTATTACGCTCGCCTCTTTGTTATTCAAGCATTTATTTAGGTTGGTTAGGGATTAAAAGTCAAGCGCTTGAATAGTCGATACCTTTGGCAACACTGATACTCCATAACTACAAGGTTTACTGGAGCGATGCTACCCTAAAGAATTTTTTCAATTTACACCAAGCCGGGTCACAACAAAAGGATAATTCAACCAATAATAAAGCCAAATATTTCTGGCAAAGTGAAACTCGGGTTGATGTGGACATCGACACATAAAAATTCAGAGCAATATACACAAAGGAAAACAAAACGGGTTTTTAACCAGTATGCAGTCGCTACAGAACGAGCCAGCCAACAACCAACATGAGGAAAGTTTTTCATTAAACAGGGCTTTGTCAGCTTTCTATTTAATCACAAACTATTTTGCTGTTTCTCTGGCTCACCATGCAAGACATATTTATTTTAGATTGCCGTATAGCTTTAGAGGTGTCTATCGTCCAAGCAATGCAGCCTGTTCGGTTTAAACTGTATATATCTAAACCCCCGTATCAAATTTAAGCTTATACAGAACTGGCTATCAAACTATACAACAAATTTTGAAATGAAACGAGTTGTCGAATTTTTCATGACCTTTAAATTACAGCGTCCAAAGTCATATTTTGAAAGTTTCAAGTCAAAGCGAACGTTTGTTCCTCGTTAATTTAATTTGTTCCTCAATTTTGAGACCCAAAGCGCTCAAAAAGGGTTTGCGTTTTGCCATATTCAGTTGTAGCAAAAAAAAAAAAGTTGCGGAATATTTTCGAAATTGGATTTAAAAATGAACAGTGATCGTTCAAAATTCTCCTTCTGAGAAAACATATTTCCAAAATAAACAATCACTTATTGCTACTGTTAAAATTTGAGGGCAAACGAACAAATGCCTTTGACTTGAAGCTTTTAAAAGCTGATTCAGACGCTCGCATTTAGAGGTTGGGAAAAATTCCACAATTTAGTATAGTTTGATAGCCAGCTCTATAACCTTTAATTTGATGTGGAGCTAGCGTATCGTTAGTTTAAAGCGGACCCGCTACAATGCTTGGACGCTAGAAATACGGTAACCTGGAAGGGGAAAACAATCAATTCTTTCTCGACATTAACATAAAGGCAAAAATCATGAAATGTCAATTTTTTCCCTGCGTTCATTCCAGCAGGTTGAGATCATAACTGTTCTTATCACTGCGTCATACGAGCCAGAGAAAAAAACTGCGACAAAAATGGCCGATCATTTAAGAAAAAAGTAAAAATATGATATAAAGAAACAAACCGGAATACCGACAGGAAGCAACATTACACTAGTGTATTTAATTAAATACCGGCTGCGTCGCTAGAGACCTATTTGTTGAAATTATGCTTGGCTGAACCTGTTACAATCGAACCAGTGCTAAGGTAGTCAAGGCGTACGCTCTGCGTGTTGCATCGTTACCGGTGATAGATCAATTAGGTATAGTAAAACAAATCAAAGAAATAAAAGGTTAAATCAAATGCTACCTTGTTGCGCACTTTCCGCTGGAGTTACTGTCGAGGTTTTTTGAACGTAGCGTGTGGTTGGATAAACACTTCGTTGTCTTCGATACAAGTGAGGACCTCCAGTGCATGGCGCGCCGTAACACTTGCGTTTCGACACGAAAACATGCTTGCACCATGTCAAGCTACAACAGCGTGAGATACAGCCATGGAAATTTGTAGAGGAGCTAAGAAAACGAGCGTTAGCGACATTAGCCCTTTCATGTCTGTACCCTCCAGATATTAGAGCATAAGTTATCTTTTTCTCGCTCCCTTGGCAGATAAGCGTTGATTTGGAGAAGTCAAAACTTGCGAGGGTACCTGTGACAGAATAAAAAAAAAATGATTTTAGTCAAACTAAGAACTCTAAATCGCGCCAACGCTCTGTGAGGTTAACTAAATGGGACGATACATACCGAAAAGCTGTAGAAGACCAAACGCGAGAAACACTAAAGCTGTCCTGGGTTTTATGGTTCGACAGCGATCAGCCGGCATATCTCTTCATGGTGGCTTCCTGTCGCCCACCACCATAAAGCTAAACGAGGTGAAAAATTCACTCTTCCGAGGATGTGTGTAAATTTTCCACTGCGTAATCAGCAACTTCACTGTTGCGTCTAGATATCGGGTAAGATCTTTTCCGGAGTTAACAAGCGTGAAAAATTCCGTCCTACCATTGAATCAAGAGTCAGTGGAGTGTGGGGATTACATTACGTCATGTCAAAACAGGTCGCGGATTTTGGTTTTAGCTTCGTATCATGGACAAATTTAAAGATCAGATCACAAACCATTCAAGGCTCTCGGCTCATAGGGGCTTGACTAAAGACGCAACAACCGGTCAAAGTTAAGAAATCTTTATTCACAGGGAACAAGGGTGCAAAAGACTATTGACGTAGCAGTCATCCTCTCCCACTTAACCTTTTCCTGCCGATGTTTGTTCGTACATTCATAAATGGCCTTGTTTATGACTCTTTGCCACCTTGCTACCGGGCGCCAATTATTCTCGCGTGAATTGACAGCATGAAAAATTAATGCAAGCACAAGCAAATCTGTCAGTGATTTTGACAAGCTAAATTTTTCGACTAAAACGAGTTATTTAAATCTGGGAATGACTTGTATTTGGCGCCCAAATAGCTAGTATTGTTAACCGGGAAAGAACGATAATAATTACAGTGCTTCAGTCAGTAACGATAGGCAAAACCGCGCGTAAGCAACAAATTGCCACCCGCTAGCGGAAAACAAGTTTCTAGGAAAAATAAGAAAACTAAATGCAGGAAGGATGATTTTCTCTGACTAGAGAATTTAACAACATAAGCGATTTAAAACGCTGGACCGCAATTGTGAGTATAAAATCAGTGTATTTCACCTATTTTACGTTACCGACGCATGAGTGGGCACTTTCGATTGTGATAAAAGTGGAGCAAATCCTTGTTTTGGCGATGTTTATACACCGAATAATTTGGGGCGAGTTTTAACGCTTGATAGGAGGAAGCTATTCAGCTGGATTGAATAAACAAATTCGAGGAACAATTGTAATATTTCATGTTTGACACGCAGGAATCCGCAACTCACCGAGAAACCTGCTCACAGGCGAACTATTTAAAATTCCTGAGGTTGAACCGTTCATTGGTTTGCATCGTAAATAACTACCGGTGTTAATTGTTCTTCCAAGTCAACATGGGTTTCTTAGGTCAGTAATTATAATCGGGCACCAGCCAATTTTTCAATATTTTCGAATTCTAAATCCCGTAAACTAGTCGGTAAAAATGCGAGATGCTAGGAGGTGATTCCTTTCTGTAAGCGGCGGTGAATGGAGGTATATACATATGGTTCGTTTTGACGCCTGGAATATGCACTGAAATTTAGCTAGCGTTGGTCTGAAATTGTCGTAAAACAACCAAAGAAAGTTACTCTGTAAGTACTTGTATATATTATTTGACTGACATGTTTTATCCTACACGGTTTCTGCTCTCCATTCTTTGCACAAGGTAAACGTAAATAAGTTGTGAGATGAGTTATAGTTTAAGGCAAAGCAAGTTTTCAGAGAATCGATTTGTACTTTACGTGTTACTTAATATATTTGAGGCAAAGCTGGTTCATAATTTGTCTCACTAATCCTTGCATTGCGAAGGTTTTGAATACAAGCTCAATTAATTACTTTTAAACTGCAAAAGATCGAACTCAAATTAAGGGCCATCATCCTATTGATTTCTGTCTCTCAATATTCTTTATCAATATGACTTTTTACCCCTCCATAACAGATACATTAAATATTTACCCAATTGCTGTCGATATCTCATACCCTATATATTTCACTGTTAGTCAGATGAACTCAGTGAAATCGATCTTGTAGAATTTCAAAAGCCTTGACGATGTTTCTTTGTTTTCTTGTAACAGGACATCGCTCAAGACATCCTGTCTCAAAGTCGCTCAGCCGTGGAATAAATAATGTCTTCAGGACAAGCCAAGCTTCTCTGCCGGAAACGCCGTCCAATGCAAAGACACCTTTGCCAAGTAAACCATCTCAAGTTCAAAATTCATCTTCAAAGTCTTCAGAGGTCTTCTGGAACAGCATCTCGAAAGCAATTCCTTCTGTCTCTTTGGCTTCCTCGAACATATCAGATGACACGTCAGAGCTTTCAGGGTTATATCACCTCATATCTTTCCAAGAGGTCGATAAGTCCGGACGACAGGCTAATCACATTCCGACTGCCCTGATAACTACATCTCGTCATAATTGGCACCATTCTCCTCGCCAGGATTTGGCGACGATGTTGGCCGAGCTGGCTGGGTCAAATTCCTCTTCGCAGAATATACAAGAATCCTCCACAGTTGATAGTGGAACACTGGAGAGCATTTCCTTTAGAACGGGAGGTAAAACCTATTAGAGAAACGTTTTTGTCATTGTCTCGAGTTTCGCCGATAGGGCATGGATTAAGAACTCAGAGAAGAAAATTCAACTACCGTCGGCACTTTGTATCAAGTGATACATAAGAGAGAGACTATACTGACTGGGTTTGCCTGTAAGAGTTGTGTTTAAAGGAGCTCGGTCAGGGATTGCCCATCATAAAAAGTGTAGCCTAATTTTTTTAAGTTGGTATTTTGTGATCCGTGATAATCGTCTCCATCGTTAATCATCCTCGTTCCTTTATAATTTTTATTATCTCTTTGGTGTTTTTCTATCTTAATATCCTACTATTTTCAGGTTTCCCTTAATTTAAAGGTAATTTTGTACGTGGCCAAAAATTACTCAAACTGCCGTGACCAAGCTCTTAAGTACTGAAAATACTAAGTCACATTATAGTGCGTTAACAGCGATTCATGATCGTATTTGCGCATTGACTTATAACCAATCACTTTTTTCTTCGTAGCCGAGAAAAGCCTGGTGACGAACTCAACAAAAGCCTCCCACGCTGACGTCACACTATCGGCGTGCCATTACGGTCACGTGTACTACAACTACTCCTTGTTATATGGCAGAAAGGCGGGAAATTTTACCGATCGAGGCAAAGTCAAGAACATGAGCGAATGTCTTCGTATATGCTGCAAGGACGTGTCCTGTAAAATTGCTCTTATGTTAGAGCTCAATTGCTACTCCGTTGCCTGTTATGGAAAGTTTTGTCAAACCGTGCCAGTGAAGCCATTTCAGTTCAAACCGAAAATTGCACACGTCATCAGACGAAAAGGTAAGAGCGAAAGTGGCGTTCGCTATGCGTTAACTAAACGAATCAAGTGGTGACGAATGAAACTGCAGAGTAATTTCAACTGCATTTGCAAAATGCAGTTGAAATGCAGTTGGGTGCTTATTTGATCACCTATCAACATTTTCGAAGATAAATCACAAGTTTTACCTGGCTTCCGAGTTTATTAACGAAGAAGTTCCTCTTCCAAAACGTTTTGATTTCTTTATTCTGAATTGAGCAAATTGTCACCACATCCTCCTTTCCACTTTTGATGTACGGATAGCATATTAGATTCGTAAAGCCCAAAGGTTTCCGATACGAATTGTTAATTTCACTCGAATTTGAAGCTGCTTAATAATTGCATAATAATTGAAAATATGTACACATGGCGACCACAGTTATTAAAAACTCCTGTCAATGTGGACTCCGTTACTTAACCACGATAAGGGTAAACGTCTCCCGAGAAAAAAAAATATGGAAAAGCTCTGGACAAAAAGCTGAAAGCATTATTTATAAGCTCCTTTTGGCAGTGTTCTTTTTTGATTGTTTGATATTCCTCTTTGTTGTTTCTCATAGTTGTTTCGGACGCGACCAGAAACCTTCAGCCCACACAATCCAGCACTTCCCATCACCCTCCGGGAGCAGTCTCTTACAATGTTACGCTACACCAGCACCAGGCTCCTCCCGGAGCGCACGATGGGAAAGCTGGGGACCACAGAATGGCCGAGGCACGTGGTAGAGAGCAAGGTCAGAAATCAGATAAGCGTAACCAAGTCAACAACAATAGTACACGTGGGAATAGCTCTTCGAAGTTTCCGTATAAAGTCTACGAGATGTCAGGAAAGGGCGATCAAAGTGAGTTTGCTTTCCGAGAGTTTAATCGTTTAGACATTCTTTTGAACTTGTCGCTGATCCACAGAAAGCGTGCTCTCGATATCTCAAGATATCTAATCGACATTGGAAAAACCACAATGGAAACCGGCCTGAGAATGGTGCAAGTTCATAGCGGGAACAAAACACAAACCGGGGACCTCAAACGTACCGTCAAAATTGGGCGGAGACTGATTTCAGCCGGAAAGAAAATTCTGACTCGTGGAGAAAAAGTGCTCAAGGCTGTCTTGCACCCAACAAGTGAAAAACCGCTCAAGGAACGCAACAAGCCAAGTATACCAGATACAAGAATATCAGACTTACAAGTCGTGACACCAGTGATCAAGATGATCTCTCTCTGCAGTCATGGACCCTCGTACTATGGCGTTACTCTTCTGGGAGGAATTCGCGCGGGACACTTTGTCAGTCACGGAAGAGTTGATAACATGCAGGCATGTATCAAAAAGTGCTGCGCGAATCACGCGTGCGATTTGGCTTTTATGGTAAATGAAGACTGCTATTCGGTTATTTGCTATCACAAAAGCTTGTGTCAAAGCGTGCGAGCGCAGCATATAAAGAAATACAAACCACGTATTGCGCATATATGGAGAGGGTCCAACAAAGAAAACGAACGAGTGACTGGCCACGTCAGGTCGCGTCAGCCATCCCAAAAGCCTATGAAATCAACTGGAAAGGGAAAGTTAGCCATAGTTATGCACAAAGATGAGAAAAGCGTGACTCGTAACGCCATGTCACGTCTAATGTCGCAGAATCGGACGAAGATGACAAAGGCACAGAAACGAAAGATGACTCAA
>JAHPZR010024743.1:25000-62810 GCA_019787425.1 Platygyra sinensis | reverse complement strand
TCCTCTAAGAATTTGATGCAGTCAAGATTAGGTGAACTTGGTTTACATCAATTAAATAGATGTTGGCGGTGCAGGTGATTGTTTCTTTAGATCTGTATCACATCAATTATATGTCAATAGTAGCCATCATGTGTATACGTACTGCTGGGGAGACAAAAAACTTTGAGAGTTTTTTGTCCCTGATTGTGAGTTGTGTCAGTATTAGCCTCCACAGACGAGGGGGGAGGAGTGCGAGAGATTAGCTATATTTATGCAATCCCGTGGCCCACTGGGCCCCGGTAAGTTCCACGTAGTGGTTCTAGTTACTCAAGAGACACCATCACTGGCTCTCCATATGGCAATCCATGCATTAGCTTAGTTGGGAGAGCGCAGGTCTGCCGAGGCTGAGCGGAAGATCGTGAGTTCGAATCCCGGCCGGACCAACACTCAGGGTCTTAAAATAACTGAGGAGAAAGTGCTGTCTTTGTCTGTTTGTAATGAAATCTTCATATGATTAGACTTTTTAGTCTTCTCGGATAAGGACGATCAGAGGGCGATAAACCGTAGGTCCCGTCTCACAAACCTTGTTCACATATAATTTGTGGGACGTTAAAGGACCCACACACTATTCGAAAAGAGAAGGGGACGTAGTTCCCGGTGTTGTGGTCTATCTTCGTCACTTACATCATCACTCATCATGCGGGTTAGGAGGGTTCAGTGAGCTCATAAATGGAATGATAGCGACTGCCATTGGCGCCCTTAGCACGGTATGCTGATGTCCGAGCTTACCGCAAAAAAAAAGCAATGTAAAGAGGACATGTATGTTTGTCCTCTCACTCGCGACATTACATTACATCCCACCCTCACATAGGCAAACACGACTGAGTACTATATGTGCCCAAGATGCAGTTTAACGGGAACAAAACACATTAAACTCAGGCCCCATTTATATGGTCTCGGTTACACGAGACGACCTTCCCCCAAGTTACCCTGGTCGATCCTGTCCAGTTAACTTTAAGCTTATTTCTTTGCAAAATTCAACCAACCGTTTACATTAGGATCGCGAACCCTTCTCGGGGGACAAGAAAACTCGGGTGGGCAAGTTGTCTCGCCTCGGAAAGTGGGGTAAGCATGGCAAGTGGGACAACTTTTCTTCATTTTAACGCTTTGGCTCGCCTAACCGGGACAACTCTCTGCGTGGCGAGTGTCACGTAACCAGTGACAGCCGGAAATACGTCTGCGTTCGCAGGCTACACGTAATGCGGCTAGATTTAGGATTTTAAAGTAGAAATTGGTATCGAACAAGTAAAAATTAACTCGGCAAAACCCTCTTTGATCGAATGACCGACGAAGTCCCAAAGAAATAGGGATGTTTGTACATTTGATTATTCAATAAGGGGGCCTACAGAGCCTACGTTTTAACAAATAAACGCTTGATAAAGCTGCCTCGTGGGAGGCTTGTCTGGATTACCCGAGACCATATAACTGGAGCCTCAATAAACAAACGGTGCCTTCCGTTTACACTTATTCTTGGGAACACTGGCAAAAAGTCAGAATGTAGCTCTCAAAAATAATATGCAGTTACAGAGTTAGATATGACATTCAAGAAATAAACTTAGTTATATGCTTGCTGATGCAGGTAGTAGCCTTAAGACACTGCGTGAGTGCGTGACTGAGAGATAATAATAACTCAATAAACGCTGTAAACAAACGGTTCCTTCCGTTTGCACTTTTGCTTGTGTCGCTGTAGGACCTGTAGTAAAACCGACAAAATCAGACATCACAAAATATCTTCATGAGATCCTCGTTCGAGTCCGGTAACAGTCTTACTTTTTGAGTGATCATCAATTTCACTTCTACACCAATTTTCCTCGAAACTTGATTAGTGTGATGAAATCTGAAGTGATCATACACAGTGTCTGTTTCTGTATCTCGCACCTTGATATTTCTAGTATTGCCAATACCTAACGAAAAGCTCTGAACAAAGCAGACAGAACATACTTTTTTTAGACTTTTTAATTAAAATTTGCTCTATTTGCTGAAAGTCAGAATAATGTAGCACTCAAGAAAATCATGCACTCCTAAGTCAGTTGAAATTAACTGTCTTCAAGAAAGAATTTTTTTTATGTTTGAAGAGTTTTAAGATGCAAGAAGTAGCCCTAACCTCATTGATATCATACAAACACGACTAAGGAGTATTTTTTATTGTAGGAGAAATAACTCGATATTAAAGCTAACGGCCCGGGGGGGGGGGTGCTCCCTATAATGGCCTATACGGGGGAGGCTCCGTCCGAAAGGGGTACCTTTTTCACGCTTAAGGTATATAAAAGGGTAGGGATTTCACAAGTTGAGGTATATAGAAGGGTAGGGAAATCAGTTTTTTAGGTATTTAAAAGGGTCTTTAAAAGGCGCCCCTTATGGCTGAATCACTTTATTCATCAAGCACTACATGAAAATGAGAACAAGACTCCTAAAGTAGGTATGTGAAAGAGGTACCTTTTCAATAAAAGGTATATATAAGGGGTATCTTTTCTGCCAAAATGGTATATAAAAGGGTAAGGAGTTGAACCACGGGGCGGAGCCTCCCCATATTAAACTTTGTTAAGTACCCCCCCCCCCCCCGCCCTCGCGGGCTAACGGTGTCTTCCGCTGGGACTTACGCTTGCGTTGCTGAAGTAAACCAAATAACTTCATGAGTCTAACTTATTTAACTCCTCCGAGGACGTGACTGAGTAGATATTTGTGGAAAACATAACTCACTACACGAACGCCTTCCTTTTGCACTTATGCTTACGTCACTGGAGAAGTAAAACCGACAAAAACAGACATGGATAAATAACTAGCTGAGAACCACATTCGAGTCAGATAACAGTCAAACTTATCGACTGATCATCCTGTTATTTCAGTCCAACGCGAAAACCATTCCCGGTAGAATTTTCATAGCGCCGTTCCATCAGAAAAAAGCTTCAAGGAAAAAGGTGAGTGAGTCTTTCTCTTTTTAGTTCTTCCTGTTTAAGACTGTCGGGGTTTCTTTCAATGATATTCATTTATAAATTTCAATGTAACAAAAGTATACAATAATCAAGCCGTGATCAGTGGAGTCGTTTGCCAATTCAATCGGCCCAAAATCTGGGGGCACTTTGCTTAGTCAACTGATGAGTCAACTGCTCTGTCAACGAAGCAGGATATACCCAGCCTTTTCACCGTATAACTTGCTTTTTTTTTCAAGATAATTTCTCACTTTTGGACTGTGAATGCTTTTCATGTGTACTTCTCAAACTCATTAATAATTCATCAAGTTAAAAGAAAGAAAATTACAACCGTTAACGAGGTTTGGATACCCGGTCTTAATTAGCATAGATTTTGACGGTTTTCCTTCTCCTTTTACTCCTTATTTCTTGTTTCGATTGAGAAGATACATCAAACACTCGAGACAGTGTTTCATCGGCTATCCAAAAACCTCGAATTTTGTCAAAAATACTCCGCTGCGCGTCGTATTTTCAACTCTCTTCTCGGTGTTTGGATATCCCGATGAAACACTGTCTCACGTGTTTGATATATTACATGGCATAGTTTGACTCGTATCAACGCAGATTAACCGATTTTGTTTGGAACTCATTACTCTGTTTTGGAAAATTCCAAAACGCTCCATGCGCGAATGTCAAAAGGCAAAAAAAGATCTTTAGCGCTTGAAAACATACGGCTGCTCGGCTGCTCGGCTCCTCTGCCTCACTGGGCTTGACTCTTTTTGAGATTTTCCATCATTATTCAGCCATTGATTCGTTAATTATCTCATTTATTCATTTCAAGGTTAATTACTCATCATTTCATTCCATCTTATTTTACCTTTTCTCACCCATTTACGACATTATAATTATCTTGGTACTCGATCTCCATCTCTTCCCTGGGTCAGGTTCGAATTTGTTTTTTAGGTCTTTGTCGTTGTTGCTTTTTGTTTATGTTCTACTATCTTTCTCTGCTCGAAAGGTTGGAATATAATGACAGGGTGGCTGCAAACCTGTCTGCTGCTTACTGCTGTTCTTTTCACCCTTGGATACAGCACAGCTGCCTTACAGCTACCTTACGAGGTGCTGGACTCAATAGTTGAACTAAGCAGCCTTGATCCGGACTTTACAGAGCTTGCCCAAGTCAATGTATCCGATGACCTTGGTCCCACTCGTCCAATTTATCGTCTGGACCTGGACCCAGACTTTATAGCCTACTACGAAATTGACATGGGAAGTGATTACATATTGCTGTCTTCTGGCCGTAAAACTGGAGACTTCAGAAAAGTAGAGAGTGGCCCGGATCCAAGACCAACAGATGTACTCATACAACAGGCTCAGGAGAACGGTCAGCGCTGCGAGAAGTTTTATCGGCTGTCACCAATGGGATTGACAATTTGTAAGAATGACAATGGAACTGTTGTGGGTGCGAGTTACAACTGGACAGCAGGTATCTCTGAGGTGAGTCACAAAAGCTGCCTAAACTTAAAAGTGTTGTTTTGTTTATCTCGTGGCAATATAGTCGCATTTTTTTTAGCGTTGAACATCCAAGATCTCTTCTCACACATTGCCGGTAATACCTGTCAAGTTTCATGAGAGACATGCGAAATGTAGACAATGAACGGTCCACAACTTTGAACTTGAAATATCCGCCACTGAGGTGGTAAGATCCAGCAACAAGGGCTCCATGATAGTTTTATGTACGATCGACAGTTATGTCAGAATGCCAATTAAACAGGAGTCTACGAGTCATTTATAAAGTAAGTAGGCCTGTCTTCATCGTACGCCAGTGATAGCCCAAATACAATTTTTCACGTTGCTATTGTACGATAGTTTTGTGCTGGTATGTAGATTGGCTGATGGTATGCAAGCTTCGTAATTATGCTAAGAAGTGAATATTTTAAGAGCTTGTCCGTCAGGAGTTCTCAATTCGACGGCATCTCCGCTTTTGATCACTTCATTTTTAAAATTTTGTTTTAGTAAATTTCCGCCGTTATTTTTTTGTGTATTACATTTAATACAACCGTTGTAATACTGAACTATCCTAGGGCTATTTACGGTATGTCTGATCGATAAAACAGATGCTCCCTCCTATACGACTGAAGTTTTCTTACTTGTACTAAGTTAGGAACAAGAGACTATGAGGTGAGAGAACATATCCCCGTGCCCTATGATAATCTTTTTAAATCTATTTTAAGCTTCGCGTCACGCTGTCAAGGTTATTTTTAGTCTAGGCGCCCGATCACGCAAGCAATGGCCAACGGTCATCAGGTTGTGTCTATCCAAATAAGAAATTGAAAATTTAGCAGGCTAAGAGAAAAAAAAAATCAGTTTGTTCAGTTGAACTGCCGCACTGTTAGCACTGGAAATCATTTTCAGAGCTGGGCAGGAAAATTATACGTGCTTCTCCGAAGCCGTAAAACAGAAGTCGTGTCATTCCCCAGCATGAATAATGAATGATTATCACGAAGTGCCAAGACTCGAATTTCTAACATGCTTGAAAGTCGTTTCTCGGAAAGTGCCGAAAGGCTTGAAGCGAAAAGGATCTCTTTCGAAAGGTATTTTAAAGCGCACGACAGCTAAAATATTTCTTTCGCGTTTGTTAGAACTTTCACTCCAAAAAAAACGGTGCACATCTTTGTTTATTTAATATCGGAAGTGCTGTGTAATATTTACTACTGACTAGAATTGCATTCCAATAAACACGCACGAAACTCGTTTCTCGAAAAGTATTGAACGGATTAAATCGAAAAACATCTCTTTGGAAAGGTTATTCAAAGCGCAGGACAGCACAATACTTGTTTCCCGTTTGTTAGAACTTTCGGTCCGAAAATCCCGGTGTAAATGTTTGCATATTTAATTTCGAAATTGCTTTGTAATATGAAACAGAGTTTCAGGGAGGTCCACGCCGAAAAAGGTGCTTCTCTGGAACGAACTAAAACATCGTTTGGATCGGTAGAGACCCTGAGAGAGACCTGTCTGGAAAGCTGCTGGTCAGAAAAATTATCTTCTATGTGTTTATCGTGATTTTTACGTCGGAAATTAGTCTTGTCATTTCTCTGCATGACTGGTTCACAATAGCCGCTCTAGCTGCTGACAAGAATTGCATTCACAACACGCTCTAAAGTCGTTTCGCGAAAAGTACTAAAACGGCCTAAACAGAAAAAAGAGATCTCTTTGGAAAGCTCTTTCAAAGCGCCAGACAGTTAGAATTATTCTTCCTCTGACCTTACGAAATGCGCTTCGAAAATCCCGACGAAAAGTTTTTTGCGTAATTGATTAACTGCTAAAATTAAACCTCAATGTTATTACGTCATTTAAATTGGCCAATCAGGTGTCTTTCCTAAAATAGCCTCTCAGCTTGACCACGCGCTAAAATTAGATTTAAAAAGATTATCATGGGAAGAGGGCCATGTATGGGGGATGTGTTCTCTTAGATCATAGTCTCTTGGTTAGGAATTATTTTGTTTTCGTTTCACTGCAGGGTGATAAGACAACAAAATACATTTTTCTCGTGCAGCTAAAAGAATCCCCCCCCACCCCCTTCAGGGAAAAAGAGATTAGAATAGCTTTTATTTGCTAACAAAAGGATCACATAGAACATGTATACTTAGTTTACTCAAGTTTTCAGAGAATTCAAGAGTTTAACCTTGTCAACATTCTCAAACAGATTGGAGACTGGCGTCTGTTGGATCAAATGGTAAATCAAGATCTCGATGGCTTTAAGAGACAGTGGCGAGCTTGGGGAGCACAGAAGCTTTCAAAGTCAGACTGGGCCACCACGGACGTTTTTTCTAAAGGAAAAGAAAAGAACAAGAAACAAACTATCGCAGAAGTCCTTTCGTCTGGATCCATCGTGGAACTCGCGCTTGGTGAACGTTACAAATCTGTTCACATTTACGTCACAGACAGTGATAACACACCCATGCCCTTCAAGTCGAGGTCACGATGGCAGCAGAAACTTTGCAAGGTGCTTTTAGACGTTTGCCTACCGGATGGAAGTACTAATGTGGTCTCATCCGCTATAAAGGAGAAGCCCAATCATCTTTCAAGCTTGAAGCTTGAAGTCCATGCAAACCGAACTTTCGTGGGAAATGTCTTGCGATGGCGGGAAATTGTATTTGTGGTTGAAATTAACGGGCGTAACAACGAAGTGATTAAGAAGCACTTTGCAATCGATTTACATCCTCAACGGACTCGGCGCTCAACACGGAAAACTTTGTTTGAAGTATCTATTCCCTCAGAACAAGAAATACCCGACTACGATCAGTTCATATGTTGTCCTACTTCCAGTCAAGATTGCCGAAGTGGAAGCGGTGCCGTGGCCTGGGCTCAAGTATTTGGATACTACGACAGACTTGCTGGCAGCCCCAGTTTCAACTCGACATTTAGCGCAACATTATACGGAGATAGCAGCAAAAAGGCACCGCTGAGTATGACAGATGGAGTTAAGAGCTTCGTGGAGACAATACGACCATGGCTTCAAACAAGCTGTGCAGGAATAACGTCTTCTTCAGATATGCATGGAATCGCGCCATGGTTTCGAACACGCCAAGGATTGAAGTCACGTGTGGAGAGTTATCTTGAGCGTCGCAAAAAACGAAGCAACGGGGCAAGCGTCTCACAAGGTAGCAAATCTTGGATTGAATCCAGCAGTGCCCCATGGTTAAATAACGGCTTTCCAGTTGTCTTTGAAATTGAAACAGCGAACGGGTCCAAGCATTTTGCTGTCGCCACGAAATACAAGCAAAAGTCCAGACAAGTTCGCCGTTGTAGTTCCACGACAACTGGGTGGTGGTGGGGGTGGGGTGGGGTGGCCATGGTGGAGAAGAAGCAGAGAAACCTGTTGGATGGAAACAGAAAGGCATAAAGAGTTCTTTCTACATTATGGCTGGGGAGGCCACAACAACAAATGGCAGAGAGTCAGTCCATATAGCGCCCACGTTGCTCACGTTGTAAACTGACGGGTAAACAATTTCTATGGATGAGGCCCATTGAATGAGCCTCACTAAATTATAACATTGCATGACACTAGTTGTTGTCGTCTTCTCACATGTCATTTAACGTAGGATTAATTGTTTATGTGTTAAGCAGCACCTCTGTTTAAGAATGCGCTTTTTGCTTAGGAGAATAAGTACGCCATATTTACTTCTTATTTTGTCGATTCTCGGTGATTTGCACTGACATGTAGCGAGAATTTCGATGTTTTTCGTTTCTTTTTTTCGGGCATGTTGTAGGGTCAAATCAATCAATCAATCCCGCGGGCTTCCGTTGGCCTACAAAACACTAAGGGTGACTATTGAGGACATTTCAACTATTGCAATTGTATTGCAATAGGCCACATGGATATTGCGATATTATTGTGATAGTGTAGGTACTATTGCAATAGTATTGCGATAGTTTTCAGGAATGTCTGTATTTACTTTTTAATGCCTTACACTAAGAAGTAGTAGTCAATACAGGTACTGAGGAACACAATGCCAGGTGTATATTAGGTGGATTGTTTTTAGTTTCTTTTTAACCTTGAAAATGAAATCTGGGTGGAAAAAGGTATCTTTATTTTCCAAAGAAGTTAAAATGTTAGAAGTATAGGAGCTATCGAAACTATCGATAGTTCGCTACACTTTCGCAATTGTTATCGATGTTTCATTTTCACTATCGATCCATCGCTATCAGGCGCGGCATTAGCGTCGCGATTCATCGATAGTTCGATGTATTGTTACAGCACCGCGATCACAGCATGTAAAATTGCTACATTCATTTGGCCTCACAACTGAAATGATGTGAAATCTCTTCAACCGGCAGCACAAATGTCACAGTCACCAGTGCTCGCTTTCCTTTTGGTCAGAACCATGAACAAGCGAACTCCCGCCAGCGGCGCGGTCTGCGGTTTTCAGGCGCCTGCTCAAATCTGGGTCGCTGACAATCGAATATAAGCACGAGACGTAGTGTGCACAAACAATTAGAACCGACCAAATACCACATTAGTGCTGACAAACGGATTTTAAGTTTGAAACGAAACTGTGTGAATATAACTCTAACCGGAAAGATTCAGAGTTTAACCAATGATAAATGCACTGTTAAATCAATGCAGAAGGATAATCCTTGCTAAGCTAAGATGGAAGAACTCGACAGCATCAGAGATAGAAAATACTCACTTTTTCTCACGGCGCCACGGCTTTGAGCCCAGAGGCAGCGAGTTAATGATGACTACATAAGTAGTTTGAAAGCTCAGCATTTCTCGTGCCTTTTCTCCATAACCTGTCTAGTGGTCAGCGTGTAATTTCTCCTTTGAATGACAAGGAAAAGACGAGCAAAACAGTAGCGAGGATGAAGGTATTAACAACTAGAGAATGACTGCAGGAGCACCACTTATTTCGAGTGATTTATGAACTGAAGACCAGCCAGGTGAAACTACATGCTGACAGGGCCTTTCGGAGTAACATTTTATATTACTTTTCACAAAAAGTATAACTGCTGCAACAGGTGTGTTCTTACTCAAAAGGAATAAGAACATCTAATCAGTTTTTATAAGTAAACATAACAGAGCATAAACAAAGGGAATGAGTCGATTGAGTCGCTAAAGATTGAATAGTTTATCTTCCTTAGCATAGACTGACTTTGTAATAGTTTAAATTAAACAAGAGTTCAAGAGTACGGCATTTAGAGTTAGATGTTTATATAACTGCTCTACGAACTAGAAAATTTTCTCGACCATGTTTAGATCAAATAAACATGCAAGAGAATGTTTTGTGTCGTTTTTTCATGATACAGCAAACCAAAAAACGTAATTATTTTCAACAGTAGCAGGCAGGCATAAAGGGCTCCACGCTAGATAAATTGCCCTTCATGAACGGAAGACTTATGGACTCTTTTATTGGTAAGTATGAAACCAACAAACCCATGTTAAATTCCAATAATATCCCTTGGCTTTTACTCTTTTTTGCGTTGTGCGCACCTCCAGAGGTAGTGGAGGGGGTAGGGGGTGGAGGTGTGCGGTGGAAAGAGGCATGAAGCTAAATTTCTTAGTCAGGGGTGGGGAAGGGCAAGGGGGCGGTGCTTTTTACAAGGTTTCGTGTTAATATTTTGAAGTGATGTGGTGTCAGAATGAACAGTATTAAGCATTAAGCGAGTTGCCTAGTACTCGAGCAACATATCTGAAAAACAATAGAAGGTAATGAAGGAAGGGTATCTTTCTTTTGAGGAGCTCAATTTAAATAAGTCCCCCGGGCCTCTATATGGTATATGTTTGACTGACCCCAAATCGCTCTGTGCAATGTTTTTTTGTGTGTTCTACGAAATGAAGTCTAAATTAATGACAACTTCGGACGTATAAGCACAGCTTTGGCACATAATATTACAAAACAAAAATCGCTTCCAGAAGACATCTTCGTGCAAGTGTATAATAGCCATCAAAATGAACCTACTACACTGCAGAAAATGATTAAGTACCACAAGCTATGAGTTTTTTCAGTTGAAATCCTTCTCGGCTAATTTACCTTAAAATTTCGATACGAAGCCCTTACAAAGTCAAATCATTGTTCATAGGCTTGCTGGGCTTGTATTTGATAGGGACGCGAAGTGGGGTAAGTTTATTATCGGAAGACATTTTGTATTTCAAAGACATTTGATATGGAGGATGTTGTGTCTCAAACATGTTAAGTGTATACAAGAGCACTGCATAGGGTAAAATTCTCGAAGGAAATTGACACGAAGAAAAAGATAAGTTCTGCAGTCGTTAAATGAACATCACAATTCTAAGCATTCTCTAACAAATGGAAACAACATCATAACAAATCAAACTGGCTGTGAGCCAGTGAACTTGGAAAATAAATTATGAAAGGGTGTAATGAGGCATTGCTCATACATACAGGCATTACATACATACATTGCTTTAGTTATCCTCGGATTTTAGAGTAGCTTGTGCAGCTAACTGATCTCCGAGCATTTAAGGTCATTCCATTGAATAGAACCTACACTGAGATTTTTCTCAAACTTTTCCAATTGATTGTTTATATTATAGGAACTTAAATTTGGAAATAAAAATTAGGGGTCCCCATGTTCGTTTAGGAGCAAGAGCACCTTGTTTATTCCATATAAATCCTTAAAATAGCACCATGATTAGAGTCACGATTGCTTGCTAAATTCACGTTTCCGACGATTGTTTTTTGCTCAACACTGTGAATTGGCCCATATTTATTTTACATAGAGAAATTTTTTACTCAATTCAAAACAACAGAAAAAAATGATAGGTCACCATAGTCGTTTTCGAGAAAATGATGATTTACCTCTTTGGCGAGGTCCAGCCGTAAAGAAAAAGCCACCATTTTCTAATGCGCGCGCGCTAATCACGCGTAAAATTATGCGCAGTAGGGATGCGCAACGCAATACTGGGGAATGACCTTAACCGTCAGAGAGGAGATAGACCCGCATACCGGGAACTACGTCGCCTACTCTTTTCAAACATTAAGGAACTACTAGTGATGTGAGGGCATTCGGATATGCCCATAAAGCCTTTTTCCATTCTGGAGTGTATAGATAATTTCAGTGACGTCATCACTTTCTAAAATCCAAAACTAAAGATCCACCAAAGTGTTTATCCTCATCAGGCATAAGAAGCGGCATATTTATATCTGCTTACAATTTCAGAGCTCAATAGCGTGCTTCGTTTGGAAACGAGAGCATTTTGAATTTCTGGATTATGGAGGTGCGGGGCACAAGGCTACGATCGAGTTTGTTAGAATTTAGAACATTTTGAAAAGTGCCTATGTAAATGCTTGTTTTTTGAGTACCGATAATCAGTCACCTAGATAGCCAAAGTAAGTTCCAGACGTTTACACAATTTTCCGGCCGCCATATTGGTGTGCCACTGAGGTACACCAACTCGAGTCCAACAAGGCGTTTTCATGCTGGGCTATGTAAATTTCTGCAAAACATTTCGACGAACATCCGAGGTTTGGGGAAACGCACAGGCCTAAAACTTGTAGAAGTCTGTTATTTATTTATCTTCTATAACATCACAATTTCTTAGCTTGTGCCACAGTATGGTTTTCGATTTATTATTTTATTGCGTGACAGTGAAGAACTCGCTCTTGGTGAAGATTTCAAATCTGTTCACGTTAACGTAGTGATAACACACGGATGCACCCCAGGTCGAGGTCACGATCGCTGCCTACCCGCGGATGGAAGTACCAAGGTGACCTCATCCGCTATAAAGGAGAAGCCCAATCATATTTCGTACCTGAAGCTTGAGGTCCATGCCAACCGAACATTCGTGGGGAAAGTCTTGAAATAGTTCTATCCACACTATGACTGGGGACGCCACAACAACGAAAAGCAGAGCTACGGTCATTCTCTAGAATGCCCACTTTGCTCACGTAGTAGACGAGAAGACAATTGCTATAGTTGAAGCCCATTCTATCAGTCTCATTTGTAACATTGCATGACACAAGTTGTTGTCTTCACATTTAAGATGGCTGAACACAGTTTCTGATACTTGTCTTTCATTCATCGTTCTAAAACCCTTGATCCTTTGGTCACCAAAAATGGCAACAAGTAAGTACTTAAGAACTCAAACAATGTGTTTTTGCTAGTTTAATAAGCTAACGCATGTGTCGTTACCATGGCAACATGAATAAATAAACAGGCCTTTAAATCGGTTTTGTTTAATGATTACAGAAAATCAAGTCACTAGATTTTCTTTACAATTTTCATGCAACAAGCTTGTAGCGATACTCACAAGTTGACACTATTTTGATAATAATTTAACAGAGAGATTTTTAGTCGGGCGATCCGACTATGCTATAGGTTTACCCTCGTATTTCCGGTTAAAGCTAAGTCACGTACCAAGGGCAATACCACAGACACGTAATAAAGGTTCAACCTTCTTTCCAAGTCAATACCGAAAGCAAATGTTAATAAATAGCGACATTGTTTGTACAGACCCACGTTCCGTTCCCGTTCGCGGTAGTCATAAACATCGCAACCTTGAGCATTCTCTAGTAAAAGGAAACAACTTAACAAAACCAGACCCGTTGACTAAGAGGTATTTTTGCACAAACAATAATAACTTAAAAACAAGAACTGCAATACAAAAGATAAACAGTAGAGAACTTAAGTAATCGGAAAACCTTGCATACTTCTCTATTCGATAAACTTTTTATCAGCGGGATTTTTTTTTTTCACCTGAGATGAAAGTGGGCTTATTTTCGAGGCGAATTTTACAGCAGTTCCTCTAAAATTGGCCAAAAACAGCACTTTCACCCACCGAAAAAAATCAATATTGGCATAATATCACTGAAATATATCATTAACTTTTTTTCTCAAAAATAATCTCTGCCTAAATGAATATTGTTTTCTAAATCTAAAAGGAAATATTCCATGCATGCATGTTAAGTGAGTTTATAATGGCTTCTTCGTTTTTAAGTATATTTATTGGTCAGCTGCTCATCACTTCAAGCGCATGCGCGATTTTCGGTTGATGATCGTAGCCTGAAACAAACACCGCAAACTGCCGCTTATAAGCCTGGGTTTATGCAATTTCGTAACTGAGGAGTTTTGAATGGGCTTCTAACCGGAGGGGCCAATATCTTGGGGGACTTACAAACAAAATAAAAATTAAAAAAACGCTTCAAAATGATCTTGCGTTGATCATGATTGAGCCAAGTGGCCCATCAGGCCGGAGCTTATCCGGGTTTCCTTAGCATGAAGCGACTAGGAGTATTTCTACTCCCCCCTGGATGGGATGCTAGTCCATCGCAGGGTTATCCCCTGCATTAAATTCGCCGGTACCCATTTATACACCTGGGTGGAGAGAGGCACTGTGAGAGTAAAGTGTCTTGCCCAAGAACCAAAACAATAACCCCAGCCTGGGCTCGAACCCAGACCGCTCGCTCCGGAAAGACGCCGCGCTTCCCATTTGTATCTGGGGAAGCATAATCTAAAGTAATTTTATGTCCACAGTTAGATAGGCCTATAACTGGCAGGGGCTTCACGTAAGCGACAGTTTACGGTATCCATTTGACCACCAACACTAGCAGCTAGAGGAGACGAAACTCGTGCGGCTTAATAGTTTTCACTACAAGATGCCAATCGATTTCTCCAATGGCGCAGGTAATCCAAAGCATTGATCCACCTACAACAAAGAACAACATCAATCGTCAATCGTAAGCAACAACATGAAACCGGGATAATGACAATAGTAACTTTGGTAAATGGTTTGGACTCAGGAGTTTAGATACAATCAGATTTATTAATACCATTCGTCTACGTGGCAGGCGTTCAAAGGGGAGGAAGAGGAGGAAATTATCCCCTCTCCTTCTAGTTTTGCCTGCTCCTTCTCTTTTGAATGCCTGTCAGACAAACACTTTTCACTTGATTCTGATTGAGCTGACTTACACTCAGGCTGTCGCAACGACAGTCACCACCAACAGTTCTTTACAGAACTTGCCTCTCGCAGGCGATCACATTATATTGACGAAATACTAATTTTATTTCTGTGTTAAAATTAACTAGAAAGATCTAGATCCAGGTCCAGCCTTACTGATATATTCCTAATGTTGAAGCACCCAAGGACGAAACAACCCGGCTGATGTTTCTTCTTTTTTTTTCGCATGTAGAATTGATACTGATTCCACCGGGTTCCTTGACGTTTTTCATATATAACAAGTACTCAGTTCCTCAATCAAAAGAAGTGAACTCAAATGTAACTAAACTCAATCGCACCTGAATTTTTCTTTCTCATCGTGAGCCATTAGTTCGTAGGTCCGTGTGGGTGTCACGACATTAAAGCATGCGTTATTGATGTCTTGTTGTGAAGATGGCTGGTCTTGGACGGCAATAATCACATCAAGATCTATGAATCTAACGAAGCAAAGAACTATATGTGAGAGGAGCCTTGACGTTTATATGTCATAGCTTGCTTACCACAAGTACCTGAAGAGATGGGGAACTTTGACAACTATCAAGTGTATGTGCAGACGATTATTTTAAATCAACTTTCTTTGCTTGAGAGGTCACGATAGTCACGTTAGCGCGTTTCACTTGAAAGCGGAAGAAACGTGTGTTTAAACCCTGGCCGGATAACAAGCCAGGCTCTGAACACATCGTACTTCCCGGGTGAGAATAAATAAGCTCGCCTTGTCATGTTATCGTACAAAGAACGTCTAGAAACATTTGATTTTTTTGTCGCGACTAACCGCGTTTATGCTTGGGGCGGAGTCATCCAAATCAAGATGGCGCCTATTGGGCGAAAATTAAATCTTACTTTGTTAGAAAAGACACTTGTTCACGTGACTCTCATGACATTTCCTAATTGGTTGAGGCGCACGCGAGCCCCGTCAAATTGTCTTGGTCCGCCGCACACTAGCCGACAAGGCCCGACAAGACGTTTTGAGATCTAGCACTGTCAGATATTGCCCGACAAGTCCCGATCTTGTCGCAGACTTGTCTGAATTCACCGCACACTAGCCGACAAGTGAAGATTTCTTGTTGGCCGACCAAAAAATCGGCTAGTATGCGGCGGCCTTAAGGAGTTGTCCCTAAAGCAAATAGGAGTTTTATAGGAGTCTTTCGGAATTTTTTCACAACTTCGAGTTTCCTCACCCCCAGGAGTCAAGATCAGAGGTAAGTCACGATCGTCACATTTCTATCGGTTTTTCGTTGCGCTTTCTGTCGTCAGACTTATAATTTAGTTCTTATCTTTAGCTTAGACAATCGTGCATTTCTTTCTAGTTTTCACCGCAACTGTTGCTAACCTGATTCCCAGTTAAGTCCAATAAACGTATTTGAGTCTGCTGTCCGTCCGTTACTGCATTGTGGTTGACCTGTGGTGAACCCAACTACGCTGGATCCCGTGTCTGCCGTGCTTGGAACGCGGCACGCCTCAAATCTCGGATGATCTCGTCTTTGCGAAAGGACGCTAAGTAGTTGATCGCGTCTCCTACACAAAAGCGACTCATGCAGACCTCAAGTTACCTCAGTATTTGTGAACTGGATTAAATGAAGTGATCGTGCGTTTCTGAGATGGTCTGGATCATATGAGAAGGATAACTGCATGATCTCTATTTAGCTAACCATGAATTATAAACTTGCCCTTTGGCCAACAAAGAGAGATCACTTATCTTGTCTGGATATGAGAACATATACCTACCCTCTTGGTAAGGTGTTATTGTTTTTCTGATAGTAGTAAAGTCTGCCATCACGGTCCGTTGAAAACCAGCGTTGTCTCCATTTTCTTCCCGTGATTCCTTTCACGCCTCTCTTGCATAACCAGCCTCTGACTTGACACGACTGATTGCGTAAAGAGAAAACAGTAAAAGTAAACAAAACCAACAGCACAGTGACCAGGATGAACGTTAAGCTTTGCTCGCAACGCTTTAAAGAGTACAATGTACACAACCATAGAACATACCTTTAAACTTCTACCTCTACTCGCCTGTTGTCATAAAGCTCTCTAGGACCTCTAATTTCATGGATCTTGTTAGCACGAGGCTCTATTTTTATGGTCCATTGTTACTATTGTTTGTCTATCACTTTCTCAGCCAATCCTGTGAGACGTTCCGAAGACCTCAAGGCGACCTCTACTCATAGGATTATTTTGCACATCATGAAATTCTCAATTCTGTCAATTGCTAGTTTTGTTAAGACCAGGAGTGTGCAGAATTGGGTACACTCACGCTGATCTTCCCCTCACAATTTGAACCTTTGTTCGGACTCCCAAGACACACGCTTTTTGTGGAATGTTTTTGAAGCCGTTCAAAAATCTCGCAGCACGTGTTTTATCGGGACTAAAAACACTCGGCTACGCCTCGTGTTTTTATACTCCGATAAAACACTGCTGCTCGATTTTTAAACATTGCTTAAAATATATAAAATTTCATATATTCAGTTGTATTCTTCACCTTCTACGGGTACATTACGAGCTCACAAAGTGGCCAGCTTACAGTTGGCTTGATAGCTCAGTTGGTAGAGCACTGCACCAGTATCACAGATGTCATGGGTTCGAATCCCGTTCAGGCTTGAGTATTTTTCAGGCTTTAATTTCACAACTGCTTAAGTTGTGTGCATAACTGCGATGATCAATCATATCTTCATACTAAAGTTTGTCTTACAAGTTTGATTTGATTCAATCACATTGTTGTATGAAAACAATTAAGACGTTTGCAGTCAATGATGGTCAAACTCCCCACTTATGAGAAAAATCCAAAATAATGTACTCATCAATACACGATCATTTCTTTTCGATTAGAAATTCAAACATCTCACAAAAAATCAAGCCAGGACTGACAAGAGGAACTCACTTAATACTGGGCTTGAAGTAAAGGAAAATCCCAGCATTACAAAGAGGAACATAAAAAGACGTGAACTTTATGTTCTTACTTCATAACTGGATGAAGCCTTTTCCTTCTCTGTTGACTTTTCTAACTTGGATTCTGCTTCTCCGAGCTAAAAAACGAAAGGATCTATTAATATGATCTTATCCATCGTCACAAAATACTACATGACGATTTGAAAAAATCCTCGGAACAAGTAGTGCAATATATGTTTAGATTTAGTTGCTCCGCTCTTCGTGTTTGACTACCCGACTAGACAAAATGGATCTCGCTTGCCCGGTATTGGAATCACTCTTTCGCGAGATTCCGAGCCTAGACATTAAAACACGCCAAAAATAACAAGGCCAACATCTAGCCAGCTTGACCTCAGGCTTGGTCATTAACTCGTGTATATTTCTGCATCATAGGGCCAACACGTCACCTCCCGCCGTCCGACACAGGCAGTGTGACTTCAAAAGAATGGTGCGCGTCAATAGCCAGAGAGAGTTTACCAATCAAGGGCATGCCGCGCTAAGCTTACTCTAGCCTTTTACTAACTCTGTCGTATAAACAAGGTACAAACTCTCCATGGCCTAGGGCCCAACGTCTTTTGTCACACATATCTTTTCATTATTTACCTGCATCCTTAAGTCTTCCACTAACATCTGCAACTCTGTTATTTCTGCTTGTAGCTCTTCTCTCTCCTTGACAAAGTCGGTCTTCTTGTATTTGGCCAGTAATTTCAACTGGTCTAACTCGGAGTGGATGTCTGCCTTCTCATTTTCCAAGTCAGTGACTTTTGTAACAAGCTTCTGGTACGCAGCTCTCAGATTCATGTTGTCTTTCTCGAGTTGTCTGCAAACAAGACAATGATAATAGCAGGATAATTTTTAAGAGCAATTTATAATTTGCTATCTACAACTGCTTTGACAATGTTATGACTATAAGGGTGCGGCCGCAAAGCGCGGTTTTCACTAGAAATGCAAGTGCGAGTGAAGTGAAGTGAAAACAAACGCCTATGTAGATGCAGAGAGCCATTTATTAATAAATGCTTCTTTTGAAGATGTCTAGAGATTTTGTAAAGCGAACTTCCTAGCTCTAGAAGACCATTCCATAGTGAAGCTCCGCTGTAACTGAGGTTACGTTTCAGGTAGTCAGTGCTTGGTTTCGGTAAACACAATTTTTGTCTTGTGTCGCGAAGATCAAAAGACAAAGTTCTCGGAGTAAACATGTTACAAAGATAAACTAGGGCGAGCTTATTAACGCATTTGTACATTAAATTTGCCTTTTGCTTCGCCCTTCTTACTGATAAGTTATCCAGGTAAGCGAGTTGACAAGATAGCTAGAGTTCGTATCATAACGGCTTGATTTAGTAACTACTCTCTGGCAGCACGATTTTGTACTTTTTGAAGTTTCTCAAAAAATGGTTCGATAAGACCTTTGTATATTTTAACAGCAGTGTGCATGGAAATGACTCGGCGCTCAAGTGATTTTCACGCAGTGTTTGAGATCTCTCAGTGTTGCTTGCGCGTAAAACCTGATTTCATTGTTAAGTAAGGGTTCTTGGCTTGCGTTACTTGGGGAAACCAGGTCAGTCCTTGTAAACACTGTCTTATGAAACTTTTCACGTGACAAGCTTTGTGTCAAAAAAGCCAATCAAACAGCTAGACATGGAGCGATTTGATTAACTGAAAATCTGGAAATGAAATGTTTCAACCAATACATACTCTACTCTCATTTGACTAAAACCATCGTCGTTAAGATTTCCCTGTAGCCATTCCGAAACTCTGTTTTCTCTACTCTCGGTGGGAACGCCCTTAAAAAAAACACACATACAAATCACTTTGGTGTACTTTCAGGGTCTACAACTAACAGTAGGGTTAGAAACATAACAATATGAAGCACAGCACCACATGAAGTCATGAAGCTCAACAACACTTTCATGGAGCTGTGATTAACTCACCCCGATATTACCTTGAGCGTCTTCAGATGATGAGTCCGATGATTTGCGCTGGATAAAGAACAAAATTAGGTTTTGCCACTTGATCGAATAAACAACATTTCAAGATTAATCAAGGAACTTCAATTAGACACGAGTGCTTTTCCTAGGCAAACTAACAGCGTGATAAAATCATTCTGAACTAAAACAGTTTTGAACTAATATTTTAATCCACAATGGGAGAACTCTCGACTGATATTTGCAATTCGACCCTACCAAATTCCACATTGATGACGTGAGAGCGCAGAGACCGAGTCGTGTCTCCGATTGGTTGTACTTTGGTGCCAAAAAATTCCAGTACAATCAGCAAGCAATCATGGGCAGAGACACGACAAGGAATTCTGTACAGCTTACATCACCAGTATGGATATTTTCGGGTCCAGTTCTCGAACACGACAGGAATGAAATGAGCAAAGAAAGACATCTGTTTACTTCGGCATAACTAAAGATAGTCCGTCAAAGCCTGCGGGAAGAGAGGAATTTAGTCAGCCGAATTTAATTCCGACACTTTTTCACCTTACCTTGTTTTTTAACGAGAAATGAAATTTGTTTTTAAAAGAACTCAATGAGGACAACGGCGAAGTAGAGAAGTTAGCTGACAGATCTTCATCCTCCTCTTCCTCTTCTTCGCATTCCGTTAAATCTTCTAAGTTGGCGCTGACAACTTTTCTTCTTTCTCTGTTTCTTTCCAAAAGTTTGCTGCTCTTGCTTTCTGATTGCTCAGACTCTGTTTGTTGGTGTGTGGGTGCTACGCCTCTACCCAGGCTGTGATTTGTGTTGACTAGAATTGAAGATGATTAAACCAATTAAACCCCGATTTTAGGATTAAATTCTCCATACTAATCTTCATATATTCTTTAGTGTGCTGGTATAGAGTATATGATTAGTGACCATAACAACCTGCTGCTTCGGTCTCAAACCATGTATTACTCCTGGGTCGGGTTGTCGAAAGCCCGATCAAGCTAAGCCAGGGTTTTGGTCAGTTTGGTCAGTTTTGTAACTTTTTGGTTAGGTAATCTGTTTATATTTTGCCCTTCACTTTTGAGCTGTAGTAATCTCAAACTACACCAAACGTTAGAGCTGAAAAATACTTTTAAACAAGAAAAAATAATGCCTCAGTTAACGTTAACCGGCTTTCGAACCTTGTGACTCATTATTAATTTAATAAGGGGAGACGGCTTATGGCCCTTTTAGCCAATGACTTTTTAAAGATCAGTTAAAGATTGGCTCTTTCTTGTGATAGCTAAACAACCCGGAAGCTATGATAGGTAGCAGCATCCGCAGGCTAATATCCTACCATTTTCCTTCAATACGAACAACAAAGAGATTCTCGCTGGGGATACTGTCGTCCAAGATTTCGTGCAATGTGAAAAAAGTATGGTAACCGGCAGAAGATAGAGCAATTTGCAGGGTGGGGGGGGGGGGGGGGGGGAAGCATCCTATAATTTTGCTAAGGTCCAGTGCGGTTTTAGAATTCACGATCAAACAAAAACAAGAAAATTACGTGCTTGACAAACACCCTTTGTCAGTCTTTCTCTCTTTCTCTTCAATCGACAAGTTAATGAGGACATGTGAAGCTACAGTATGAAAAGGCGGGCCGCGCTTGTGCCGCGCTTGTTCACTTGTTGTGAGCTGAGTGAAGCATTTTTGTGCAGCAGAGCAAAATAGCGTTTCCTCCGCAATGTTTCTCCCAGTCTCCTCTAAAATCTTCCACATTCTGGAATCCGAAGTAATAGCCTTAACTGAAAGTTACATGCGTTATGCAAATCAAGTGAAGCAAGAGTTTTCTTATTTACGCGGCTGTCATCATCGAGACTCGGAACACGTTCCTGAAGTAAAAAAGGACGAGCCCCAAATGTAAGGTAATAATAAACTTTAAATACTGAAGTACTATGGCAATTTTATACCCAAGAACGAACGATTTGTCTTTTTGCCGCTTTTCTTCTTCATTAATGCGGTCACTCCTCCTTGGTTGTAAATTTACATTTGATATTTTGTATCAAACTCATGTATCAAACCTCAAGATACAGTTGATTAAATGGTTCAGAATGGTTACATTGGGACGTTCCAAAAAATTTCCACATCTGGGGGTGGAGGGATAGATTCCGACACCCTAGGTTTTTGTTGTCGGAACCAAAGGTTGCATCCCAGGGGTTCAAAATTTTGTCGGCTTCTTTGAAAAAATATTCCGACACGCTCCGTGTCAGAGGTTGCCCTCCACTGATATAGGGGCGGTCGGATTTTGTTTTGGAATGTCCCATTCTGAGGCTTGTCGTTTCAGGGATGGCCATGACCATTATTTCGTGTACAGGGAAACCCCGCCTTTCGGTGACCTCGTTGTTAGGGCCACTTTTTTTGTTCCGATGAAACGCCCATACTATTTCCTGTAGGAAAACTCCGTTTAAGTGGACGCATTCTGAAATCCCAACATGCATACATAATTCTTTATCATCTTACCCGCTTATACGGTCACTCAAACTCAACCGGTTCATCTTTCCATTATTAATATTGTATGATCTGTAGTGATTCAAGATTTCAATTTGGCACGTTTGTGACCGTATTAACGGAGTTCCACTGAATTTCCGTGCTAGTCCACATGTAAGTTACTTTTCCTTTGTTTTTTACCTTTCTTTTCTTTTCTATTCTTGTAAAGTAACATTGTGTGAATAAGTGTGAATAAACTGAATTGAATTGCATTGAGAAAGATCTCCAAATCTGCTGCTTTCAGCTATTAATTGAATGAATGAATGAATGAATGAATGAATGAATGAATGAATGAATGAATGAATGAATGAATGAATGAATGAATGAATGAATGAATGAATGAATGAATGAATGAATGAATGAATGAATACCTTTATTTAAGTGTCAAACTGAAATAGCAGTAAAGAACCACTAAATGGGGACACTAAGAATAAATTAAATTAAGTAGTTATTACACCAATTAAAATTAAAATTAATGAATTTTTTTACAATTGATAAAATTAGTATGAACTTGATGAGATTATACAAGATTATTTACATGAGAATGATTCTTGAGTGTGGCTTAGAACTATTTACAAATCCATAGAGACTTAAAATACTAAAGTGTCTATTATGTATGACACAAAATACAATCAGAACAATGAGCATCGGCCAGTGAGGAATTTAAAACAAGCTATTTCTTTCACTGCAATTTTCACTTCCAAAAACACACTTTTAATTTGAAGTATCCAGATTAATCTCCAACTCACAGAATAGAGAATATTGAGACCTTCATTTCTACTAACAACAGAAATTAAGATGCTTCTCATTCTAACCTTGATTGTCCTCAGTTGGTGCAACATCCGCAACAGGGTTTTCGATCATGGCTACATTTTTGTATTCCAGTGTTTTCATCTCATCAATAAACTGAGACCACGTGCTGCAAACAGACGTGGAATCAAGTAACATTATATAAAACACTCACATACATCTTCCAGTTCCTCATAAAAACTTTTAAACTGTACCTTGCCAAGATGAAGTGGGCAGGGGTTTTGAGTACGATGCATGATTTGGCAATAGCTAGAGAGGGATTGCATTATGTGGGAGACACCATTTGGACAAATACCAGTTCATAAAAGAAAATAGAAGATTACTGTGAGACCTGTGTTAGCGAGATGTGAAACTGTGCACGATGTTTGAGCAAACTGGACACACTTAGGCAATGAAGACAATGAAGTGCCACTCCCGCATTGGACCTGTCAGTCATAAAAAATGATGCCGCTCAAGTCATTGACTTTTCTGCTGGCACATCAGCATTGCCATATCAGGACAGAGCTTTGCCAACAGTGATCTGTGATTTTACAGTCATGATTGTTGCAGTCTTGGTGAAACTGCACACGTTCAACTACTGAAGACATCTTATGTGACTTACTGTTTGGAGCGGTCAGCAAATTTATCTGATTCATTTGGTGTAATGAGGTCATCTTCTTCCTCATCATCACTGCATTCTGCCAGTTCAGACAGCCTCGATTTGAAATCTGCCTCACTTAGATGACTGAAGTTACTTTGCATATCATCCTCACTTCAAAAAATTGCAAAAAGTAAGTTAAAAAAATTTAACTGTATCGCACATAGCCTGCAAACATAGATTTACAGGTAAAGGCAACTTTCAAAATAGTTGTCAATATTAAACTATTGGTTTTGAATAATTATAAAAGCAAAATAAAGAAACAGGATTAAAAAAAACAGCTTTAACTGTAGCTTATTAGGCAGATTGATACTACATCAAAGCAAATCCAGCTTACTCCACTCTTCCTTCCTTTATGAATTCACATTTCACTTTTGCTCCAACCCTGGCAGAGGCAACTTTCTTTGAAAGTGTCTTAAATTCCATTTCCAGGTCAAATCTAGCCAAGAGATAAGATGTGAAGTCAAGTGAATACTTTATTTACCCTTGGATTTAAGAGTAGCTTTATTGTAGCTAATATCTTCGAGCATTTCCCACCCCAACCCTCCGTATATAACAACAAAGGCCAGACCACCACACTGGGAACTTCACGCCCTGCTCTTTACAATAAGCGCGTGGGTTCTTTTACGACCCCTGCTAACCATAACATTGAAGAAGCACCTGTAGAAGATGGGGCCTACGGTTTATAGTCCTTATCCCAGAAGACCTGAATGTCTAACCATTTGCAGATATAGATACATTTGATATCTAAAATATGATCTTCGTTTGGCCCTGTAATCAACAGTTATTGTAATATACAGAGTTAGCCAAGTCTAAAAGTAAAGCTCCTGATTATAATAAATAAATTTGGCTTAAGCCTGCAGTCCAATTGAAAACCAGCACTTGGTCAGCAGTCAACTTAAAAAGAAAACACTTGACCTCACCAAGCTCTAAACCTATGCCTACGATATGGTCATGTGATACTGGTCACCTGATACCCTGTTGACAAATGCCAACTGACCATAACATAGATGTCCATATATCAAAGATGTATGATAAAAGACTGTATGACTTAGTATTAGCTATATATGGCCGCCATGTTGCATGACATTGTCCTCATATGTTGTTGTTATTGTTGTTTTAGGGTGCCCGCATTTGCAATCTATGCCGCTAGCCTAAGCTAGTTTACCATGAAAAAAGAGTGATATGGTTTTCTATTTTTATGCATGCATGTGGTTCTGCCCTTTGGGCACTGAAAGTATCTATACAGTACCCCTAGCCTCTTGTCTGATAATTCCACTTTTACTTCATTAGTTTTCATTTAACATTTCTGACCACCCACTCCCTCAGAATAATAATCATTTCTTGATGGGAAGGTTAACTGTGTTTTCTTTTCCAGTTTTTTTTGCCGAAAACATCATGATCTAGACAAAACAGACAAATAATTGTTACACATCAAGCAGACTGTGCCACATTAGATTAGCTCTATATGTTTCAGATCAATATCAGTATCTAGGCAACTGCGCACCTACCCCACCCCTAACCCAACAGTAACACTAACTTAACGGTTAGGGGAGGGGTAGGTGAGCAGTGTCCCAGATACTGATATTGATCCAATGTTTCTGTGTTAGTTTGTGCAACTAAAAGTAAATAATTTATTATCCTTTTGGAATAAGGAAGTGTTGCCTGTAGAGAAAACAATGAATCTTCTTTGTGAAAGGTTACCACATTTTTTGAAGCAATGCATACAAAGAAGTAGACACGTTAAGTCAACATCATAAGTTTGCAAATTTTGCATGCATGGAGCTAATTAGTCTACATAAATCTACGTCCACCATGCATGCAGGTAGACTTTCACAATAGACTTACACTTCTGTGTCTGCAGAAGCATACTCTGCCATGTTACATGGGAATATAGCAAGCTTCTTTCTTGCATCTGGAGTAACCTGAAAAGAGAGTTATATACAGCCCATAATACAGCTTTCTTGGTTTTCCTTGAGCTAAAATTGTTAGAAATAAAATAGGAACTTGCATTGGTATATCCCATAGAGGGACTCTTCATCCACTGTTTCCAGATCAAATTTGAATTCAGAAGAGTTGGTTTTTGTGGATGGAGGAAAAGCAGAGAGCCCAGAAAAAAAAACCCTGAGAGCAAGGTGGCCACTCAACCCACTTGATGCACGATCCAGCATTGAAATCTGAGCCATACTGGTGAGAAAGAAATTACTCTCACCACTGTACTATCCCTGCTCCCCTGTAATAGACTAGGGTAAGACCTAAGGGTAAAAGCGAATGATGTTTCAACCTGTGCACTTGGGACAGTCATTATCTGTTTACATCACATCACAGTCTTTGTTCTGACTGTTCTGTCTATCCCATCACACTTTTTCACTGCCATGCAATTAAGTACTGCAATTAAGAAATTTCAAATCTGTTACTTGCAGTCACAAGAACATGTAATTTATTTATATAAATTAAAAATTCAGAACAGAAATAAGGGGATCAGATTCTTGTGCCTTTGGTGTATTGGTATGATGGGGGAGGGTTTTACTGTGCAAAGAATGGTAAATATATTTAGCTACATACATTTAACTTACATTTTCAAGGACAAACATGTAATCTTTCTTTTTAAACATGACTCCAGTAAAATCCTGAAAAAAGTTACATTTAAATAAGGAAAGTTTCATTAGACAAATACTTACATAATTGACTCTCGCGTAAATTTACCATCCACTGTAATTTTTGGCCTAACATTGTCGGTTTCAGTGTTTCTGATCAGTTATGTCAGTCAAGGTAATAATACATGGCTGTAAAGTCACTGCAGCGAAAAATGCACAATGCCACATAATAGTAAACTTGTGACATTTATAGTTTGGTTTTATTATTCAAAACTAAAGAAACTGTGTTCAAATCAAATATTACATAGCTAAGATATTATCTATTTTCTTATACATACCTTGTACAGAGTAACGACCAACTCAACAGAGTTGGGTGGGAACCAGTTGGCAGCATAGCTAACTGTTCCAGTCTTTTCATCTGTTATAGACACTTTTGACGTGGGCTATGATAAAACATGCACAAAAAGCAATATTTTAGTATATAAATTACTGGGCTGTCATTAAGTTTTGAGTCACACAGAGCCTTGTTCTCTGCACCTGTAACAGACTTGTTATTTTGTGAGTGAACTGTATGAAGTAGTAATTTCAAGTAATATATCAAACACAAGAGACAGTGTTTCATAGGGATATCCAAACACTGAGAAGAGAGTTGAAAATACAATGCGCAGCGGAGTATTTTTGATGAAATTTAAGGTGTTTGGATAGCCAATGAGACACTGTCTTGAGTGTTAGATATATCTTCTCAATCGAAACAAAAACTAAGGACTAAATGGAGAAAGAAAATCGTCAGAATCAATGTCAATTAAGACCACAGGTAGCCCAAGCTCTCTGGGCACTGTCATCATGACATTGCATAACAGCATTATTATAAGAGTTTGTAGGGGAATATAACAATTGTACAGAATAGTTTAAAATCAGGGGAAAAAAAAGAAAATCGACTTACCTTTTCTTGTTGTGTGTATAACTTGTGTTTTTATGGCCTTTGGTGGCATTTCAAATTGATTCTAACCAGTTAAGCTTCTCTGCATTCCTATCCATATATAAGTCCTCAAGGTAGGGCACTCAAGTGACAGAGCCCAGCAGATTGCCAGAAGGAATCCAGCCATAAATTCGGATTGATGGCCTTAAGATTCCACCTAGAGCAACGCTAAAAGATGCTCTAACCATTGCTTCTCTTTATGGGATTAAAACGTCCGCCTTAAGGAGCAATTTTAGCGTGCAGATCTCTCAAGGCATTTCCATCGATAGCCGTCGAAAGATGCATTGATTCTATGTTCCCTGCACTGACTGTTTGAAATTAGCATATATAGTGACACGACCTTTGGGTTGGAATTACCTGCTAACCCGGTGGGAGAAGGGATAATGTCCACCACAACGGTAATACAGATCTTACCTTCTCCCACCGGGTTGGCAGGTAATTCGAACCCAAGGGTGGTGTTGCTATGCTAATTTCAGACGGTCGGTGCACGGAACATAGAGTCAACACTATTGATGGAAAGGCCTTGAGAGATCTGCACGCTAAAATATTGCTCATTGGTGGATGTTTTAATCCCATAAAGAGAAGCAATGGTTAGAGCATCTATTAGCATTGCTCTAGGCGGAATCGGGAGGCGATCGGAGCCTTTGGGGCAAATTTTTTGGCTGGATTCCTTCTGGTGATCTGCTGGGCTCCGTCACTCAAGTGCCCAGTACCTTGGGGAGTTATATATGGAGAGGAATACAAAGACGCTAAAACTAGCTAGAATCGTTCTGAAACGTCTCCAAATGCCATAAAAACGCAAGTTTTACACACAACAAGAAAAGGTAAATTGATTTTATTATTTTCTTTTCCCTTATTTTGAACTATTCTGTACGATCATTATATTCCCATACAAACGCTATTACACATTATATAATAGCCCAAGTTATTCTCGCATTTTGATTGGTTCTCGGCTATGATCTATTAGAGGACAGATGCACGATTGACGTCATCATTGCAAAGTTTTTCTCTCTGCCGTTCAAAATGGCAGAAGTTTTCAGAATAAGGATAATATTTTACATGACTGGGCAAAAGATAAGATAATAAAAAGTCTTGCCGAGGCATTCAACAGGTTCGAGAAGCCAGAAAACGAAAGATAAAGCCCTTTCTTTTAGAAAATGATACAGAAATAATTTTCGAGCAGTCTCAGTCGGCAGTCGAGCGAGACTAAACCACGCATAAACTTGGTCTTTGTAAGCCGAAAACATAGCTTTATCTCGAATTTAACAAACCCAGTAAACAAAATGTTTCTGAGATTAATTTATTTAAAAAAATTCAACTCTTCCCAATGTCAAAACAAATGTTGACACACTGATTGATGTAAGGAATGAAACATCAAAACATCACTTCTTAAAATCGGTAAAATAAATACATAACCTTGCCTTTTGATGCGAATGGTCCTGTCCGTTTCATGCAAAGCAATGAGCAAAGTATAGCTAACCACAGCTCGCGGTTAACAGTATCACAGCTAAAATGTGTCTTCGACTCTATATCAAACTGATTGGAGAATCACCAACCACAGCAGACAGAAATCTCCACCGTCATTTACGCTCCTTTCATTCAAAACTCGAATCAAATGGCCTCTAGGTTGACCGCAACCACAAGTTTTCCGAGGGTATTTTTTAAACTCCTGTAATTTTCAAGGCAACCTCCAAGCTTTTCGGCTCACAGGGCTGCTCCGATGACAAAAACTGACTTGATTTTTCCAGCATTTTCTTCAAGATTTGTAGATTTCGCAGTTCAATTCTGCTTTCGCTGTAAGTTTTCATTCCACGAGAAGCGACGCTCGAGTCAGGTTTGACAGTGGCGTGATTTTTCTCGACCAATCACAATTCTTTGCTACGCATAGTAACCAATGAAATTGCTTCATTTTGTATAGATCATAGATCACGTCAAATGGCTTTTTTTGTGTGTTCGCGAAAGTGGGCAAAAGCCGGGCGGGGCAAAGGCCGGCTTTCGCGTTATGTTGAAATATTTTGAAACAAAAAAAGGCTTTTCGTTATTATATAAAACAAATAGATTCCATGTTGCCGTGCGTCTGATTCAGTAATAGATCACAGAAGACGCCAAAATGTGGTAAGAACATCAGTGACACACTCGGCTACGCCTCGTGTGCCACTTTTTTGTTCTTACCACATTTTGACGTCATCTGTGATCTATTACTGAACAGACGCACGGCAACATGGAATCTATTTGTTAAATGTCATGTTGACGGTGCCCAGAGAGCTTGGGCTACCTGTGTTAAGACAAAGTATCCAAACCTCCTTCACAGTTGTGATTTTCTTTTTTCACTTGATGAATTGTTATTAATGAGTTTGAGAAGGGACAATCAAGTACAGCTCAGCTGCAACAGGTGTTATGGGTTAAACTAAGCTCTTATTATGACAGCCCTGATATATATCATGTATGCAACAATGAATGCAAGATTATGTTGCATGCACCATGCAGTTTAAAAACTATAGGTGTGGAAACCAAACAAGACTTTAATGAAGCCAAATTTGAAGTCACCCAATTAAAGCATCAGGCTGCATTTTGAACCTACATCCTTCAATTTCTATTCATTTGTATCAGCTGATATATATATCTAAAATATATCACTTGCACACTAGTGGAGTTCTTGAAGGGCTGTATGACGCGCTAGCCTGCAAACACAGACGTGTATGTATTTCTGGCCATCGCTTGTCTCAAACTAAAATAACACATGCGAACCCAAGCAGGAGATAAATTTCAGGGATGTCAGCTCTTAGCTGGAGATATGCGTCTGTGTTCACAGGCTATATGAGGGGCATGTACAGGTAAGAGTTAATGTGAGATATCAGTGTCTTTCGGGGTTATTACCCTAACAACTACTGGCAGCTGATCACGGTAAAGTCAGTGTTATCCAGGGAAACTTGAATGCTATATTCAGGCTTATTACCAGAGTGCTTAATTTAAGCTATTCAATTAGTGCCATCTCATGTTTTAATACACCCCTGTATGAGACCTATTTTGACTCACCATATAGCAATTCTTTACAAGAATAATCAGTGTAGCTAATTGTATGCTCTCAGGTTATCAAAATAGAGGTACAGGGTCGGAAATTAACTTTTTTAGGCAGGCGCCAACTGGCGACTGACCTTTTTTTTCAGTCGCCAAATGGGAAAATGTGGCAACCAGCTGTGAAATTCTGGTCGCTAGTGCAAAATTTTTTGTCACATTGGGGACCAGGAAAGCGCAATTTCCAACCCTGAGGTATGGAATTAACTGAGTAATAAAATCATCAAATGTATCTGTTTAAATTTCGCATACATAAAATAAACTACGTAAATAAACATTGATTCAACATTTGTAAAGGAAATTATAGACAAAATAGCCAAAACAGAAGTTACCTTCTCTGACACTTTGGAACGGTGACTTCTGAACCAAACTATACTCAGAGAAGTTGGCTGCCTGTTCAATTAATAAGAGTTAAAAATTCAAAAATTTACATTCATCAGTTATTAAGGTGTAATTGTGTTGAGCCTTAAATCTAACAAAATAGATATGTATTAAAGAAACTCATTTGACCAAGTCCAAGGCTAAGGGGTACTCTACAAAGTGTTGTAAGGGGAGGTTCTGCTCTGAGGTCCGACTCCTTTTGTACACCATTTTGATAGAAAAGGTACTCCTTTCATATAAGTACCTCCTTTACATGCTTTCATAACCCGCCCGTATTTTGAATAATTAATCTTGCCATTTTGATGTAGTGCTTAGTAAATTAAATGATACAGCCATAAAGTGCCAAATACCTTTATTTAAAGTGCCTTTTATGACACCTCTTTAGGACGTTTTAAACTGAAAATTTTCACCAAATAAGGGACCCACCTATTAAAGATTAAAATTTAATACAAAACCGTCACTTGCCTCTTTCAATACAAGATTGTTTTGATAAGCTTTTTGATCTCCAAGAAATTGTTCATTCGATAAAGAGGAAACAAACGATTTATTTATTCATTGTTCTGCTCATTTGGCCCACTGTGAAGTTCAAAGAGTCTCTGTCTATTAATCTTTACTAGTTGTGATACTCGATACAAATAATTTTTACGACAAAACGTATTTTGGATAGAAACTTCCTTACACGCTCCCTGACTAGCGTTTGACAGATAGGCTCAGTGGCATCTCCTGTATAAAACCCAAAATGGCTTGTGGTTTTCTTACCAAATGCATTGTGAAACGTTTAACAGGGAATTCGACTTACCATCTGTTGTTGCATTTTAGGTCGACGTATTCATAGGTAACCGTAAATCGAAATTTACAGGCACTGCCTTTGACAGATTTTGAAATGGACTTCCGAACGCGACTGCGAACGCTCATGGCATTAACACGAAGAGATTACTGCCTCCTGTTTCCTGCTGGCACCGGCCAAACAACAACAAAAATTAAAGGAGCCGGAAATTCGACAGTGCTAGCTCTGCTTGCTGCAAATATTTGGGTTTCCACTGCCAAAATGAGATGTTTTGCATGCAAGTCTTGAATATCTCGACGCCCGGAAATTAGCGAAAACCCTGTTGACGGGGGTGGACAGGGTAAGTTTTGTTTTATCCCTCCGGCCCCTCCGGCGGAGACCTGTACACGAGGAAGCAGTCGACCAAGGGCGGGGGTGGGATCATAACGTCCGATGTAATGTATTTTTTAGGTCTTTAATATGCGTGTTTTCTTGGGTCAATCTTCAAGCGAATTTTCTTGTTATCAGTGTTTGAAAAACTTCAGTTATGTGTTATAACCAGCCAGGAGCCCATGGGCTCCTGGTTATAACCTCAATGTGGATGAAAGAAGACAACAGACTGCAAGTCTGATACTACGTAAAAAACGTTTCGAGACACTTACACGACAAGAACCGATAAAGCAGGATCGCAACAGTGGAAAGCTGTTTCGCTCTTGTTGGAGCTCGTCAGCACTGTGTAGCGAAGATATGTGACGCCAGCCAAAGAACCAACGCACATAAATTGCAAAATGACCCGTCACTCATGGATGAAAGACGTCTGCTGATAGTGTCATAATGAGGACCTGTCTGTAAATGTGGAGCGGAAGGGAAGATGAAGAGACACTAACGGACATACCAGTTTCGTTAGCTTATTGATAATTATGCCAAAAGATATGTTTTAAAAAATAAAGAGAAAAATTATTTTCCATTATTAGATTATTGATGCAAAGTCCTGTATTAGAAGAGTGCGTTTCATTGAATAAATCCGCATTGAGGTATTTAAGTCTTCTATTTTTGGGGTAGGAAATTTTGATGCCAGCTATTTTTTGGGTCTAAAATTTCAGGTTCGTGTATTTTTTTTTTTGGTCTGCACAAGAGACTCTCTTGGTCTGCATTATGATGCTCCCCGGATCCCCCCGTCATGTATACTGCGAGTACCCTCCCTTGGGGCAATAATGCCAATTGATAAGTTTGGCACCGCTTGATTGAGGTTCAGAGAGTTTCGGCGAGAATATAATGAAGGAAAAACAAACCCAAGAGTAATCTCTTTTGCTTAAGAATCCGCCTATTCTCGTTCGTTTGCGGTTCTTTCCCTCACACGGATCTTCGAATAAAAGAGAGACTACTCTACCATCACCCATAATACATGTCGACGTTTTAAGACAACCTTACTCTTGGACTCGGTTGGTTCCTAAAGAAAGTGGAAACATTCCAGTTTCCCCGACTCCAATTCCATCAAGCTTATGGCCTACTTTCCTTATCACTCCTACTCTAGCGTAAGTGAAAACAAGCCTTCATAGTATACCATAAAAACTAAACAACAAAACATCCAATCTTTACATTAAGCCCCCAGGTCGCGTGCGGCGCGGCCACTCCCGTTCTGCGCATATTATGGCATCATTAACAGCATGGCGATGGTGGTCTATAAGAGTGTGGATCATGGGAAAATCTCGTCGATTTCTTTATTGGCCTCTGGTCAGTCTCATTTTAGCTCTCTTCGGATCTGTATTCAGATTGGTCTAAAATCAACACTGTCCATAGGCCAAAACTAGTTATGCAGCACGAACAAATGCATGGCGGACTCCATGGTTCGATTAATCATTAGTTGTATCCGAACAACATACAGAGCGAACTTCTGACTGATGCAATGAGAATTTCCTTCCAGAAATACAAGGGCTTATATTAAGCATATGTTTTGACAGAGATAGTGAGGCGGTCCATGCTAAACTCGAGGTTCTCTTTCTTTGAACCTTTTTTTTATTTTTTCTGATTCAGTTTGCGTGAAGGGGAACGGAAAACTAGAAGTGCAAACAACAGATGAAAGGCCCTAGTCTCCCCTATTTAGAACTGAGCCGGTAGAATGGTAGCTAATCATGTTTTTCGTTTTCTCATTCAACCCGCTCCCTTTGATTGCTCGTTTCGCTTAATTAAACCTGGAGAAGGCTTCAACATGCAAAATTTTAATCAGTCTTGCTGGCACTTAATCAGAGTTGATCAACGCATGAATGCTACTTAAATAAAGCGCGAGTGACAAAAGACAACATTGGCTCAAAGAAGGCTTTTAACTGTCTGACTCAAGATGCAGCATATTGGAGGCTCATTGAAAAAAAAATACTTTCCGCCTGTTATAATTAAGTCGCGCTAATGAGTACTGCATGTAGCTCAGGGATTGATTTTTATACCGCGTCATTGCTGAAACGAAGGCAAACGTACCCTGGGAACGAGCTTGCTTATCCACCTTGAGACACGGGTACACTAAATTGGGATGCTGTTGGAATGCTGTTCAGTGTTAACCTACTGGGCTGAAAAATAAAATAGAGTGTACTACCCAATTACTCAAATATTAGGAGAATCTAAAGACAGCGCTTAGACAGGGGAAGAAAAGAAAAGAATCCATGAAGTAAAGCTGTCTTTGGACTGGATGTTGTTGCCCGTTTGTTTGCTTATACGCAAAGAAATGCCGCTTAAGAACTCAATAACGTGGGCGTCAGGTTATGAAACATTAGTATCTCATAAATTTTACTTAATACTCTCACTAAATGCTTACGCTATCAGATCAATGTGCACTTTTCTTTCAACTAATTTATTCTGTTGTTTTTCACGTCACTAATAGCATAGCTCCATCTTTCTGTGTATAAACCAAACACAACGTTTAACCCATTATTCCTCGATTCGCTTTCACGAAGGGCTAGCGCTCGAAACGTCAGCTTTCGAATCTCTTTATGGTGGCCAATTAACAATAAGCCGAATGGGCAATTGCCCGGCACCCGTCTTTTTCTTTAAGCGGGTCTGAATACATTAGGGGACATTTTGTGAGGACCGGTTGCAGGGACATGTTACAGCGACAGTTCTCCTCGTGTGACATGCCCGTGTTTGCGCAAAAATTCTCTGCATTTTGTCCCCGCAACATGTTGCACAAACGTTAAGCGGTTTCATCTCACTGTCCAGTGAGTTAACATTAAAACTTCTTTACAGGCAATAAGCCTTTAGAAAAGGAATGGTTTTGTAACTTTAAACAAAGCATAAGCTGCTACACTGTCAAGAACCAGGGCGGAGCAAAGCTTGATATAGCAGCACATACTCGAGCACTTGTTGTATACCTTAAAGCGTTTAGTGTCGCACCAGGTATTTTGTCTTCTTCTGCATGCTTTGTAGTCTCTCTTTTCCATCTTCCCCATTTTTTCGTTGATCTCTTTAAAGGGGCTCAGTCGCGGTTAAATGGTTTGAAAAGTTTAGCTAAGCTTTTCAAATTCGTTGTTTGCAATCCATGTCAATCTTCTCCATCCTTAACCATCCTTGTTCCTTTATGGTTTATTATTATCTCTTTGATGTTTTTCTATCTTTATGAAGTGTTATATTCAGGTTTTCTTCAATTTAACGGTAATTTTGTCGATGCTCAAACTAACTCAAAATACCGTGACTGAGCCCCTTTAACAGCTGAGTAAGCTGAGTTTGAATTTTTGCATCTCTCTTCACTATCTTTTATCTCTTTCTCGAGTTCGTAAAATTGTCCCTGTAACCTTTCAACCATGAGTGCTTTCCCCTTCATCAGGCAGCACACTGGCCACATGTGTTCCGTTCAGCAGCAGTACAGACCATTTTGTTTGCTTTTACTTTTCTTAGAGTTTTCTAATCATTGCAAGACGTGTGATTTATTTTTTTACCTGGGACAGAAGTATTGCCTCAGAAAGCACAGGGATTAATTTATTCAGTGCAAACAAATTATGTTATTATTTGAACCGATTAAAAAAGACTTGAATTTCCACTGATCTGGACATTTCACTATCCGGAGTTAAGACCAGAACTGCAACGGGGCAATCACTGTAAAACGCAGGGAACACAATGAAACAGTTATCACAGAAGGTATCCAAACTAGTTGAACAGGACGAGAGTAAATAAATGAAAACAATGAATAGTTTACCCATAGTCGGCAGTAATTCCATTTTTCTCGATTCCATTTTAGACGTTTTTCAGATATGACGTATTTTAAAATAAGACCACAAGAACCCATGTATCTTAGCAAGAAACGGATAAGTCAAAAGGGTAGAATTAAATTAATGTACAAAATTTTATTTATAACTAACTTGCTTGATCATCGTCGAATACAGCTTTTTAATTAAAATCTTTTATTGTAGACTTCAGTTGACATCTTTTAGCAGTCGTTTAAATCATTCGTAGTTTACACTTTTTCTTATCTTCCATGATCCAATGTAAGCTCCTTTTAAGGCATTCAGAAATCAGAAGAGGAATGGTTCTGTAACTTTAAAAAACACATACGCAGCTACACTATCAAACACCAAGGCGCAACCAATCTTGACATAGCGACACACTCGAGCACTTGTTGTATACCACAGCGCATTTCTCGTCGCCGCGTCAGGCATTTTGTCTCTTGCGCATGCGGTGTCATATCTTTTTCTTTCATTCTCTCTACCTTTTCCTTCATCTCTTTAAAGCGGAGTAGAACTTAGCTTGTATTTCAGCATTTTTCTCGACGATCTCTTTTTCTTCTTTGGCTTTCAACTGGAATCTTTTAGCATCAGCCCGTGTTAGTTTACACATTTCTTCAGCTTTCTCCAATCAACAAAGTACTTGTCGATCGTTTCTCGAGATCGCAGAATTGTCTTCGTAATCTGTCAGCAGTACTTTCCTTTTGATCAGGTATATGATGCACTGGCTCCAAGTCGTTTCCAACAGCAGAAAGATTCATTTTGTTTGATTTTACTCTTATCAAATGATTTTTATTGATCGTAAGAACTGTTCTCCCAAGTTTGCTACTGAGGCAACGATTCTACTCTTTAACTGACGTAACAATTGAGTTTTCTCTCTTTTCAGAAAAGCGCGCGCTTCTTTCAAATGACTGTGTGCACCTAATTAGGTAACTCTACCAAGCACTGTTTCGAAAACCACAATAAAAATGATAGGTCATCTTGTGAGATGTGACTAGTCAATCTACCCAATTTATGCCTGTACTCGTGCTAAGTACGCGCGTTATCATCATCGCGCGTTATCATCATCGGTCCAAGTTAGATTTTGCGGTAGCTGGAAGCATATTTTATTAAAGTAATACCTAGTTAAAAACTTGACAGGTAGAAAGTGTCGAGCATAAGGAGAAATATATGAAATTTGTTTAAAATCACACCATTTGAAATGACGTGGACTTGAATGAAGCGTTCGTATAGTCGTTGTTTTCGCGGTCATAACTTGCATTCCAGAGTAACGGTTTTAAACACGCTTTCTCCTATATCTTTTTTCTGTCCGATAATTTTTTTTTATTTTTAAATTCAAGAGGATAATATGTACACTATTATTATGCGACAAAAAATTTAGATTACCATGCTCGTTTAAAAGAAAATGAACATTTATTCGCTATCAAGCTTAGTTTGAGGGAAATTTCTTTCGTTGTGTACGTGCACGCGCTCATTTGCGCGCGCTGATGACGCGAAAAACCGTGTGCAGTAGGGATGTGCAATGCGCATCCCTACTGCGTCATTAGCGCGCGCAAATGAGCGCGTGCACATAAATGACATAAAAGATTTCCCTCAGGCTAAGCTCGATAGAGAAACTAGTATACCTAAATGGTAATAATGCTGCCGAAGGGGAGAACAACTTTAAGTATGCTAACAGTTACCCTATGAACTGGACTGTGAAGAATTCATTTGCACAAGATATTTGAATCGTTATGATAGGAAATCAATTGAAATTGTTATTGGGTTGGGTGCTTTGTGGGAGTGAATAGATATTGCGTGCAATTGCCCTTTTCTTCACCAGAATTTAAACTTAATACACGTTTTGCAAGCAGAAATTTGACCCTGAAATAAAGGAAAGGCAAATTTTTACATAAGTCAAGTTAATTGTTGCGGAGTGAGCGTAGCGAGCGAGCAACATAATCAGGATTTAAAATTAAAAGAAAATGTAAAAGAGAGTATGAATTCTCGAATTCACGACTTTTTAACAGAATGCATTGCATTTAACTAGAATGCATTGAGCCACGAACAACACGAGGATGTCGCTTGGATTCCGATGAGAATTTTTGCTCTGATTTACTTGTAAAACGATGTGCAGGAGATGTTATTGACTTTGACAACTATGTCATTTCTTAGCAGTCTCGCCTCCGTGGTCGAATTCTGAAATCAGATCAAGAGAAATCATCGTTACTAAAACTTGTAGAAAAATTAAACAAACAAATTAACGGAAAGTGTAGAACACACTTATTTCATATATGCTATGATCTACTCCTTTTCATCCGAACATGAATTTAAACTTAAGTTTTAGCATTTTCACATCTCAAGCATGTTAAGGCATGGCTCATGTCCAGTGCAGACCACTGGAAAGGTAAAACCGTTTTTGGTCTAAAGCAACGTTGTTTTTATCCCAGGGGGTGCCAAAAACTTACCACAAACAAAACTTAGTATCCTGAAACTCCTTAAAGTGTCTCTGTGGTGGTCACGTGACTCGTGACGTCACAGGCCTGCTCAAGATGAATTCTAAGATGGGCCAAGGATAGTGAGCTATCTCAAAAAACTAACC
>JAHPZR010024743.1:0-22500 GCA_019787425.1 Platygyra sinensis | reverse complement strand
TAGGCAAAAGTTGAATGACAATCTTAAAGCAGTAAATCGGTTTGTATGATTCACTTTTTCTAAGCGCACAAACAACAAAACTAAGAGAGATAATGTAGTGCTACTACAAAAATGAATTAAAGTAGGAAGGAAGGAAGGAAGGAAAGGAGGAGGAAAAAAATAAGGAGGGGAGGCAGATAGGAAAGGCGTGAATGAAGGAATAATAAAAAGAAATTATGAATACTAAGAGCGCTCGAGGGGTTTGAGCATGGTCACATCGGTTTTACACCCAAAAATAACTTATCCTCCAGTAGAACCTTCATTTTCATCAGGTACTGACCCGCTGGTTGTTTAGTTTTCGCTTTTAACAAATCGAATGTGGTTTACCGTGGTCTGTAGTCTTATCGACATTATGCCTCTCGTTGTCGATAAGAGTACAGCCCACGTTAAACCACATTTCGATTTGCTTCTTCACACAATATCAATGTCAAAGAACTTTCTTTTCAGTTTACAGCGCGCGAGCTGAAAAGGTGTGACACATTGACACGAGCAGCGTTGTCCGGACTCTTACCGACAATGACAAAGTAGCCAATCAAATTGCGAGATTAGAAGCAATTGTGGTTAAAAACCTTGCGACAAACATTTCCCAATACAGAGCGAACAAGCTAGTTCCATAAAAAATTTACCAACCAATGGCCTGTCCACAAAACGAAAATTATGCTTATCTCAACAATGACGAGTATACCTTATTCCACATCCCATCAGTGCTTACAAAAGATCTGGGTGTACAAAAGATATATAAAAAAGATCCACCCAATTTTGTTCTAGTTCAAGCATTTTACATTATGAAGCAAAATTCGGGTCCTATTGCGTCTTGCTAATTAAATATGACTTTTCCACTGTTCACTAACCAAGCTAACTACATTACATACACCAGCTCATCAGTAGAACTCCATTTTTAATTCAATATATACTGCAGAATAGTGTCTCTGAAACAACTTTTTTTGGTTATAATAAATAATGCATTGAAAAGTTTCCAATTTTGTGCAGAAGAAATAGAATACTTGTTAACGATTCAAAGTAATAGAATGACGCCTGGTGCCAAGAGGTTCAAAGATTTTGTACAGAACAATTTGCAGAGTTTTCAATCTAGAAGAAATGTACACAAACAAGCACAAAGAAACTATCAGTTTGCAAGAGATTTGAATATCAGATAAACGTGCTTTGCAGCACCCATGTCATGTCATCTGATTATAGACTCACCATTTAGGTCTTCACTTGAATTTATCCATTTTCACTTTTTTCTGTCAGAGTAGAAATGCTGCTCATGATCATTATATGATTGACTTTAACCAACATGCTACGATATCATACTTTGTTAAATCCATTTTGAAATCACTGCTTATCCTTGCAATGTGATAGGCTCTCAGTGGTCCGGTTTATTCACGAACCGCACTATCTTTTGCTCTAAATCGCATCTTTTTCTCAGGCAATGAGAATGGGACAGTAAAACAAAACAGCCAATCAGATTTTAAGGCTTTTGTAAACTACCCAATCACAATGCAGGAAAATGAAAGACAAAAAGCCATTGTTTGGCAAATTTGGCAACTTGGTTCAATAGATATTGGTACTGACCAAAATCTTGTAGTTCTTGTATTTAGGCTATTAAATTGTGTGATTTCAAAATGGATCTAATAAAGTGATAATTGAACTTTGGATTGTGCAATTTTGATTTCAAATCGAACTTGCGCTGTGCACTCGTTTAATTTTGAAATCACGCGTATGATTTTGGACCAAATTGCACTCCACTCAGTTCAATTACCATTATTAACAAACTGCTTAGAGAGAACATGAAAGACTCGGTGATCTTAAACAAGAATGGTCCTCTATGCAAGATGCCAAGCATTGATGGAAGCAGCACAGGAGATAATACAATAGGCTAATTTTGATAGATTAAAATTCCAACTGGACTCTGACGCTTACGGGAATAAAAAAAAGAAAGTGAATTAAAGATGGCAATGAATTATTAAGTTCTTTTGTTTTATTTGCCCAAGCCTAGAATTTTAATTCATCGAACTTGGCCTACTATAGAGAGATAAATGCTCTACAGTGATACATTAAGGGAAATGTTTACACTGTTATATACTTGAGCCTTGTTACATCACAATACCTTGTACAAAGAACAAAACACACTTTAACCACATGAAAGACCCAAACCAGTAGTGTTCAATCAAATAATCAAGCACAGGGGGTTTAAATCATGGAAATGAATATTGGAACCACCTAAGAGTAGAATTTTCACTACAGGAGTATGGGAAATTCTTCAAGGGTTTCTCTCTACAAGTGTGGTGAACTGGATGTCTGAAAGATTTGACTAATAGTTATTGTTTCAAACAAGCAAACAAATGTATCTTCTGCAAATTATGTGAGTCAACATAATTTGTTCTCTAATCACTTTAAAGGAGAGAGAACACATCACAATTTTGTAATAAATTTATACAGTTCAGGTATGTTACTCACACTAGTTAAAAGAAACCCTTTCAAAATATAACAGAAAGATCATAACCAATGACACTTGTTATAGCAGAGTATCTCTGATGGGCCCTTAATACTGTGGGTGAACTACATGTATTTCCTTGCCTGTTGTTGAAGCAATTCACCCACAAGGCAACAAGTTTGTTACAGGTGTGAGGATCAAGGCTAAAAGTGCCTCTAAATGTACTGATAGCTCTGATGTGGTCTTAAGGGAAATAAAAAAAAAATAACTTAAACTTACAAGTATGTAACAAGGCCCAAGATGCCCTTATTATACTCTTTACTGTACACCAGCTACATTCTACTAGAACCGTAACCAAGAGTTGGTGTTGGCAAAGAAGGAATCATGTCCAACAAATATTGTCTATCAGAGTCCGATACATAGCTGTGATGGTGCTGTGGGTTACGTGACCCAGAGTGATGGTGCTGACTTAAATAGGGATGCCATCTTACATCAGCTTGTTGTCTTGCAGCTGCTTCCAACTCCTGGTGTTGCTGCTGGAGGTGCTGCTGCTGCAGCTGAAACAGGAGGGAGTTGGTGTGCGGCTGGTGGTGGTGATACAGCCCAGGTTGAACAGGCTGGTGATGGTGATGCATGATGGGTTGGTGGTGTGATATGTGATGGCGTGGTGGAGCAGGGGCCAGCTGTGGCTGAGGAGATGACTTTTGGCTTTGATGATGAGGCTTAGGAGCAATTGAAGGGCTTTCATTAATCTTTTGTTCTATCTCTTGCTCTTGCTTAAGGGCTTTTAGGAATGCTGCCTTCAAGCGAGCTGTGTGCTCTGCTTTTAGCTCTTTCTTCACATTGACAGTACTACACTTCTCACAGACAGTTACCAAGCCTGAGTCACCGTCTTGTTTCTTAGTCCATGAAGGTGAGAAATCAGTGTTACAGCGTGAACAAACTTTGGGATTTATTGTTTGCTCTTGCAGCGGCGCATTTTGTTTAACCTTGGCATCTTTGGCAGCCATGACATCCACAACAGATTCTAATCCAACCAAAACCATAAAATCTGGACTGCCAAGGCTGGGAATGAAGGACCATTCAGGGGGAGGTGGCTTAGGTGGTGGAATCTGAAGCAGGGTTCTTTCCAATTGCTTCCGCAGTGCCATCTTAGCTGCAGCTTGTTTGCCACCAGTACTATGTTGATGAGAGCCGCTGGGCAGGTGATGCTGAAAAGACACATATCCACTACTGGCTGGGAGGCTGCTGACATTGTTTGCTCTCACAGGAGTGGGGCGAACAGGGGCAGGCTGATTAGCTGCTGAATACACTGGACTGCCTCGGCCTCCACTGTGAGGATACAATGGAGTTGGCTGAATTAAGTTTGCCATGCATGTAACCACATTCTGCAGGTCAGCAATTGCAGAAGACCCAGGTTTTGAGTGTGGTTGGGCTGACTGTTGATGCATGGACTGCTGTTGTACAGCAAACTCCTTCAAAGTCTGTGCAGCAGAACCTACAAACTTTGATGAACCAGTATTTGACGGCTGTGACTGGGCAGTACTACTACCTTTTGGCAGCAATCTAGGTTGTACTGGTACATCTCTTGGTGGATGAAATGTGGAAGATGCTAACACTGTTGATGCCTTCAGTGGTGGTGGAGGAGGAAGGTTCTGCCCTTTTTTAGGCAGCAATTGCATGGAGGATTTCACTGGCTGGTTACCCTGTGGAACAGCTGCCTGTGGTTGTGATTTCTCAACTACATTTTCTTTCTGTTGTCTGGAGTTACCCTTAACATCATTTTGCGCAGCATGTAACTTCTTTAACAAGAGAAGCTTAGCTTCCTCTTGCCTTAGTTCATTCCTCAGGTGGGCAATCAATTTTTCCTTTGCCAACAGGTCATCATCATTTTCATCTGAAAGAGGTGAATCTGGCCTTGAGCCATCACTGGTATCACCATTAATAATGGCAGCATCTGCCTTTGTTTCGCCATTCACTTTTTTCTTACTTTCCAAAGAAGACAGTTTTGGTACTTTCAAGAATTCAACAATACTTTCTCTTGCCCTATGGGAAATCAAAGGCTTTTTCTCAACACCATTTGCATTAGCAGATGGTGCAGTGCTGTCACTACTGCTTGTTGCTTCTTTTCTGTTAAGTTCTTTCACAGAGCTCAAACCCAACTGTGCTAGAAGATCCTCTTGTGAGATACACTCATCCGAGTCAGAGTCTTTGCTATCTGGTTTCTGTTGCACAGTAGTCATATCTGCTTTAGTTTCTTGCTCACTTGATTCAACTGGATTTGATTGTAATTCCCTGTCCACAAAATCAGTGCAGGAGGTGTCTACCTTGTCTTTTTCTTTCTTCACAACTGGTTCACTTGCATCTTTCTTCACTTCCTTGTCAGAATCCTCATCAGAGGAGGAAGATGATATCACAACTAACTCACTGTCTTTCTTTGCCAGCCTGCCGGGGAAGAATGAAATAATGGGCCTCAATGAAGGAAACAAGTAAGACGGTAACTAGTGAGTCAATCTCAGATAGTGCAGAGTATTATGCTGGACTGTAAGTACATTTTGAGTCATCAGCTGCCTGTATGTAACTTGTTAGTTCAAGGCCCAAAAATAACTTAAAATAACTGTTTGACAAGAAGGTCTTAAATTTTAAAATTTTCAAATAGTCACGTCGTGTCTCGGAATAGCACGTTCTTATTAGGTTGCCACCGTGTTAACAATAAATTGTGTATGAAACGTATCGTTACCTAACATATAGTTAACACTAATGCTAATCAATCTGCGCATGCGCTTCAAGCAAATTGCTTTTGTTCTTAAGAGCGGAATAGTACCACAAGGATAACAAGAGAATATTGGAACCATATATAGTTTTCTGATGTTACGAAAGTAGTAATGTAAGTATGGTACGTTTTACGTAGCAATCAAAGGTACCTACCCCACCCACTCAAAACAAGGCTAATTAATTAATTGAAATTAATTAGTTAAACAAACATTAAAGTTTACACCTTATTGCCATAGTGCTTTAGCGGCGTCAACCCCCAAACCATCCCAATAGTGCACTCTGCACTAAAAAGAGTTCACTACAGAGGGTATTAGCCTTGAATGGGCCAGAATTGCATTAACATTACATATATTAAAAACTTGATGGCTTATAATTTTGTATAACACATAGTTTTGGCTTTCTACTGAAAAAACCCTCCCAGTACTCTTTCCTAGCAGAGAGATGTGTAAGAGAATAATAAGTAAGAAATCATACATTGAAAAAACTATAGAAGCTGTTGGCTTGTGTGCAGCTTATGCCCACCAACCAAAGATGACATTATTTGGGCTAAGTTGGAGTTGGTATGAAATCAAACAGCCATAGTAGTACGACTTTACACTTGAATGTTTTGTGTAAGCACGGGTAATTGATGCAGCTTGGCAATAAACTACATGTACGTGCTTTGTTTTCTCTATTTGTTTCAGACCAAATCAATAGTTTCAGAAACTATTCAGAAAACTAGTTGTGGAATTCCATTCTGACTGAACTTTTCTATTACCATTTTACAGGATTTTTATACCATGCAATAAAAAACACAGCCCGAGAGGAAAGGAAAGCTATTGTTAAGTTGATGGTATTGCAATCAATTTTCCCATTGCGAACTGCTCGTATATCACACTGATTGCATTGGCCACTGTATTTTCTAAAGCATGGTCTAAAATTGTTATGCAATGTTGTCTTGTGGTATGCCATGGAATATCCCATGAGTCTCTTGTATTTTCTCAAAAAATGTTTGGCTCATGTGTATATCGAGAAAATCATAGTACACAAACAACAAAGTGCTCTCGAGTAATTAGCTACATGACTGCAGGACTTCTATTCTATTAAATTCCACCAGCTTATTATTCCAATGTTAAATTTTCTTGATATTGATACGGTCGAAGCTCTTGTAAGCAAGACACCCTTGGGACGCGATAAAAATGTCCGTAACTGGAGCTGTCCGCTTTCGAGAACCATTCTCGTAAGCGGCCAATAGAGGTGTAGGCGATAGATGGCCGCTTATGGGGGCTTGCCCAGCTAACAATATTGGTATACAAAAAAAATAGCGCAGTATAAAATGACACTTTTGTTTTATTGCACCCTATACAATCCTACGATAATGACGACAACTGAACAGTATAACAGTACTGTATACGGCAGTACTAGGAATGCACCTCAGTGATTTTCAAAAATAACAAATCATAATTGTAACCAACATCAACATATCAACAGCCTCACTGCAACAAAAAGTAGTGATACAGTTTAAAATGTTTACGACTTGTGTGTCTTTCAGTCAGGCTTCAATTTCTATTAGTCTGAGTAGTTCCACTGATAAAAACAAGATACTGTACAGAGGTTGTGTATTTTCTTTTGGGTGTCCGCTTACGGGAGCTTAAAAACAAAGAAAAAGTCTAAGTCAATCCCTGAATGTGTCCTCGGCTGCTTACGGGAATGTCTGCTTACAAGAATGTAAAAATAGAGTTTGTATGGGAGTTAAATCATGATTTCAAAAGAGGCAGCCATAAGTAGAGCTGTCCGCTTACGAGAGTGTCCGTTAAGAGAGCTTTGACTGTATGTGGAAGGCTCCAGCTGATACAGACATTTCATTTTCCTACAGCACCACCCAGGATCCCATAACAGCCTTGAGCATGCTTTGAAAACTTTTGGCAACTTTGAAGTTTGCATCCAAGGGGTTCAAAATTTTGTTTGGCTTCTTTGAAAAGTTCTTGCCAGAGATTACCCTCCATAGGCAGGGTTCAAACTCTTTTGAGCTCCTCAAGTTCCATGACTTTAAATGACTCTTTGCATGACCTTTCCAAGTTTTCCAAGACCATGGGTTCAGCTTTCAGTTTAAAAAATTCAAAAACCTTTCCTTGTTTTAGAGTATTTTTTACCTCAAACATTTCAACAGGCACAAACTCTGGTGTCCATCAAAATGGGTGCCGCTTACGCTGTTTAACTACTCTTCTCTATCTGTACAGTACATTGTTGTTGCCTTGTCATCTGCAGTAACTAATCTATCACACAAAACTTTAATTTTCCGTGACTTTCAAGGACTGACAATTAAATTCCATGACTTTCCAGGCCTGGAAAATGGAATTCTTAAATTCCATGACTTTCCAGGTTTTCCATGACCTGTACGATCCCTGATAGGGGGTGTGGGGCAAAAAATTGCAATATCCCATGCAGAAATGAAACTCTTATACCCAGTTCAAGAAAACAGCATTATGCCCACTTGACGTTTGAGCCTAAACATGCCACTTCCAAGGAGTTCATGATCAATAATGAATCAGACTTTGAATGCTCTGGCAAGTGACACTTTCGCTTTCATTGGGCAAATGATCAAAATCATAGAAAGAAAATTATTTACAAAATTGGTTTTTGAGATCTAAGTAGTCATAATGTCAGCAGATTGCCTGGCTTTTAGTGTTGGCATGAAGTGTGTAGCCAAGGAAAACGAAAATTACCTTAAAATACTACAAAAGCTCAGACTAAGAATACAATCAAGCTGCAGAGCGTTATGTCCTCTTGTAATGTTCACGGAGTTGTGATGTAAAGTTAATTGACTTGGGATAAAATACTACCGATAGACATTTGAGAATTCTCCTTTTATATTTTAACACTCCATTTAATAACGGCAAAGAAGTGATCTCTTTAGATCATGATAAATGATTTAAAAATTCAGACAAGCTTTTGGCGACAACAAAAGACTTCAGACCTGAGAAATTCGAAAGCAAGCGACTTCATAATTATTTCTCATCTGCTTTTCAAGTTAAAGGGCTTTATCCGAAACTTAAAAAGATTTCTTTTTCGATTTCTGGGGATAGTTTACTGTCGATAACATGAACTGGCCTTGTATCAACGGGGAGCCTCGATCATCAATATTGGCGACAAAAAGCTTTAATGCTTTGTCAAGTTGCGATCAAAGCAAAGTAAAAATTAAAACAGCGAGTTGGCTTGTGGTGCAGGTGTGATTTCGACACTATAAAGTTGAACTCAACATAAAGCTGTTCATATAGGTACAGAATCGAGGATGCTAAAAATCAAAGAATAAAAAATAACAAAGTGTTCGATAAAACACTTATTCCACAACACGTGTCGAACAACACAATATGACAGTTCAGGGGCTTCGTTCTCTCTTAAATCGTTTTACTGGTTTTACCGAGGATAATTTAAAAAAAAATCCCGATATACCCAGTTGGTTCGACAACATGCAGTCTCACTTACATCGCCTCGTCCTTGTCGACAGACTTGATTGCTTTCTCATCCAAAGTCGAGTCAATTGATTGACCCTGCTCGTTCGTTGTGCTAGTATTTCTTACATCATCGTCGTCTGGCGATAACTTCAACCTTTTAGAACCCTTTGATACAGTTTCAGATGCCATACCTAGATCGTACAAAGATAGTGCAAGTTAGAACTTGACATAAACATTCTCAGATCCGACAGAACTCATTTAGAATTTTGAATCAAAACAAAGGGAATGATACCCCATAAATTTGCCGGCAAAATGTTGAAACAGCGGCCTTTCCCCGCGTGACAAATTTTAGTGTGTATTTCTTTTTACAATCGGTACAAAAGACAGCCAAAAATCTGTTTACCGAAATGTTGAGAAATAACCATTAGCAGTAATCATGACGAGAGAAATACGATTTAGGCTTGCGGTATCTTCCAGTGTACTAGAATTTGGCGCCAATGCAATATGGCTGACACGACACAGCACGATTTGTAACGGAAGAGAATGACTGCTAAAAGTGTAAAAATTTCCTGTCGTTATTTCACTAGCGACAGTAACAAACTTGAACCACAAATACCTTGCTCTTTGATGAAGTATTTCAAGAACGAAGCTGCACATTCACTGGATTATATTCCACTTGCCAGGCAAACGTGACCGGCTCGAGGACGAGGCTCACAGAATATAATTTGTGCAGCGAATGGTAAAAAAATGATTATTTAGTCTGCTTCCAACAACGACGGCGGACAGTATGGGTCGTTTCAATTTCTCGGGTTTGATTCTTGTTGTCGATCTGGTCCCTTTCTTGAAGGCAAACGCCTATAAAATAACCAACGAACTTCAGAAACCAACAGCAACTCCAGTTCCTTTCATTCGGCGGCCATGTGGTGTTTTGCAACAGAGAACACGACACATACAATGGCGGTGGAAGTCTGGTCGCTCGTTGAAAGATATCAAAATATGTACTGGAATCGTCGAATATCGTTTTGGGATGAATCGTGAATCCTCGTGGGAGTTTATACTCGAAACTGACACCGAAAGTCTTCGGTAATTTCCTCTTGGAGAGCAGAAAAGTATGTGGGATTTTCAAGCAAAAGAGGCAGGGGCGGGAACATGAAATCAAACGCCACAAAACCTTCTGATAGACGTGTGCACAAAAAGTCGTCTCCCACACCCGCTGTGTTGAAACCGACAACCTGTCAATCAGCTGCTAAATAGACCAATCAAAATCTGGAAACCGCTATCAGATCTGCTCGTTGCCTGGGCAACAGAAGCTGTACTGTAAAGGAGGATGACGTAATCAAGTTGACATCCGGGAAAGTGGTCAAACTGGTTTGACAAGTTTGTGTGCAGGTGTTATTGGCAGCACTCATGACGTTTACTAATCCACTTGTGATAACACCCTATGATTGGTTGGATGCCACTGAGTAATTGTCGGCAGGCAGTAAAAGACTTGATAAACAATCAGTAATCTTTTCTCGCCTAGGGATAAACAAGAAAAGTACCCAAGGAGTTGTGCTGTTACCATTTGCACATGATACAGGAAAGAGGTGGTCCACCAATGGTGCAACTCCAATTGGTACTTTGCGTTTTTTATCAACGAAAATCTTTATACTCACTTTGAAAAGGGTGATTCCCCTTTGTAATAAACTGTTGCAATAACGTTCATAAGGGTATGCTATGCAAACCGACTTGGAGGGTATGAGTAACAGATTAACCAATGTTCACCTGCCAAAATGTAGTACTTCTTTGATTTTATAGCGGGGATAAAAGTTACTCAAAAAAAAGTTACTCTGTTGGAACTTGAGAATTGTGATCATTTCCGAGATGTTTGATTTGAAAACCAGTCACAAAAAGTCAGTTACACGAAGCAACCCGCAAAAAACTGAACAGTCATTGTCCAACCAATCTGAGGGGATTTTCTACATACCTTCAATTGTTTCATTTGATTGTTTTAACGTAAAATCCATGGGCTCGCGTATCAATAATGCTTTTAATCTTCGATTTCTCTTTGAGGAATTCGACAAATTAATTTATGCTAAGACACTGTCAACATGCGATTGTTTGCTTTCAATAGACCATTGCACGCATGGCTGAATTGTGGCTTCTCATTGGCTCCTCGACAACCCAAAATAACAATGGTTATCACTTCAATTATTGTTGTTTGGGGTTTGTAAATGATATAGCTTTCTACATTTAAAATGTCAATCCAAATATAGCATATTCCATAAGCGATAGAATATTTACTCTTAAGTAATTACCCGAGAGATAAATACGTTATATATTTTTGCGCTAAATGTGCTTTTATTACATTTTTTATTCTTTTTTTCGTTTAGATAATTCGCTAAGATTAAATGGAGTAGAAACAGATGGTTTTGTTTCTTTCAAAAGGATAGGTCTGAACAAATATTTATAATGTATTTCGTCACTTTCTAATCAAGGAGTTTGGCCAGTAAAATGTTTGTAGTTTGACAGGCGGAACAATCGCAATCTCAAAATGTGTTACTGTTTTCATTGCATGTTGTTAGAGAACGTGGAAGAGAAAATAATTGGCAAAATAATAAAAGTTTCACATTTCACTGAAAACGTTGTTTCTAAATTCGTTATAGCTTTCAAACAACCAAGACAACTTGGCTGAAAATGATCACTTCATGAGAAAAATTGATCATCTTTGCCCGAAACAGTAGCGAACTAAAAACTCACGTCTACCTGATAGAAAGGAAATGTAAGCAAATTTTTGTAAGGAAATGCAAGACAACAAAATGAATACTCATTGAATTACAGCAATTAATAATAAAACCCTACAAAAAAACCGCATCAATTTCGTCTGATAATGCCAGATAAGGAGTCAAATGTCTTGGGGCAAAAATTAATTATAAAACACGGTCCTTTTGATGGCATTTAGGGAAAAAATCTAATCAGCTGCCTTTAGTTTTGAAAGAGTTCCTAAAGGTCACCTCACAATGAACGGCAGCTCCTGTTGACAGTAATCAATATTGATGACAATAGATTACTATTGATGAGTAGCATAATATTTTGAAACTGTGAAATATGAGAAATGGTAAAAAATATTTTCTCATTAATTTAGACAGCACATTAAAAGTTTGGATAAGGAGATCAAAAAGGCAGGAATGAATTTTCTTTTGCCCCCAACCCTAATTGGGATTATTATCTTCAATATGCTTTCATCACTAGACAATGTATTGTATAATGCTCTAAGCTAAAATTAGATCCAGAGGTTTCACAAGTTTGCCAAGTAGGTGATTTGCATAATGGTGGTATTTGACTACAAATACCAGAATCCTTTATTTCTTCTATTTCTAATGCTAATTAGGGTGTTTGTTGGATAAATCCCACTGTGATTTAGGAATTTAAATAATAAAAGCAAAACTAAATACATCCTAGCAGTTGTAGTCAAATAATGACATCATTCAAATGTGCCTTTGGTCATAGTTATTATTACAATAAATTTGTACCTTTATGGTATACTTTGGCAGCACACAAGGCAAGACATAGTCCAGCCAAAATACCCATGGCTAGACCAAACAAGCCTGATTTTGCACCAAAGCTATCAAGAGGTCAGGTATATACTTTACTCAAATATGGCCAAGTGATCATGATATTGCAGCCATATCGGGTCAGTAACTTGATTTTGCATGATAGCAGGAGAGTAGCCACTGCTTCTAATTGGCTAATTTTGAATCTGGGTATGGTAATAAGAAATGCTAACTTGGTCAGTTAGAGCAGTTAATACAGAATGGTATATCAGCAAGTCAACCAGATTTTCAGGACCTGGAAAAGCAAGATGTCCCTTTTAGAGTAGGTTATCATAATTGGAAACATGATATCAGGTTACTTTAAATTCATGATTTATTGACAGACAGATTTATTTATTACCTTACTTTTTGCACAACATGTGTATTTATAACGTACAACATTTAAAAGTACATAAAATTCTTGAAAATTGCCACAACTATTTTGTGCTAGCCATGCATGGAGAACTATTAAAGTGTTATATAACATTTGTACAAACTTTTCACTGATACATAAAATACTGTTTCCGCTCAAAAAATATTAAAAGATTTTTGACAGCATTTTTATAGTTATTTTGAGAGGCCCTGGTTGATTTGAGCAATCATTTCTCGAAATGGAGTGAGTTACCGTGGTAACTTGGCTTCATAAACATGAATCTGTCTTTGAATGTTCAACCATTTCCTCTCAAAAGAAAAGCTATGATATGACGAAAAACATAACACTCTAGTAATAGTGCCTCGTAGTTTCCCTTTTGTCTTGTTCTGTGGATAATAATATACAAAAAATGTCCCCATGCTGATTCGCTGAGAGCTGAAATTGAATTCAGAAAGTTGAAATTAAATTGCATATTGATATATTATTAGCAAGCAATCATATGATTACTGTATTCTCATGCAATTTGGAATAAATGAGCACTTATATAGAAATTGCGCTCACCTTACCTGTAGGCCAATGCAATTTTTTTAGTCTGAAAAATTTACTTGTGCTTTTAACTCAAAATCATTTGATTAGCTAAACAAATAATGATCAGTCCAGTACCACACGTATCTCTTTGGAACTGTGACATCAGCTTGAAGCATTTTGGGTGAAATCTCAAAGATGTGAGAGAGACAGGTTACCTATGAGACACATCACTATTAAATAACCCAAACTTATTTACCTTCAATGGAAGACTTGCTTCAAAAGATACAGAGAGCTCCAACCAATAAGTTAAAAGCTTGATGAACATCAATTTTCTCTACTAGTTCTTGCTACATTTATCTCAATAACAGTTTTGAAACTTTGGTAGTACATCAGGAAATGATGCCCTAGATGGTGATGCTCCATATGCCCCCATCTATCAACTCAAAAATGTCATGAAAGTAACAACTGGATGAAGACTAGTATTTTATGCAAAATACTTACTATACTTACTTATACAGCATTTTCACTATCGCCCAATAAAACATTAAATCAAAAAACAACAATCAGTGGATAAAGTCAAGAAGTTGTGATATTTTAGACAAATATAAATAAAGAAAACAGTTCTCCCAGTTTAAGGTGTTAACCTTGTTTCAAAATTGAGATTTTCATTTAAATGTTCCGTGCAATTTACAGAGTCTAGTGTGGAGCTACCATGTTGGAGAAAATAGTGTAACCATCTGCAAACTTACTTGACTATCCGGTCAACTGAGTATCTGAACTGAACAAACACACATTTACACAAGAACTTTTCCTGATACTTTAACTCCTAAAAAGGCTAAAACAAAATTATGGTCTATGAACTTAGGGATGGGCATTATGACATGGCCCCTTAAACATACAATTATCTACATAATTATATATTTACACTAGTTACTCATATAATGAGGTCTCTTTTTCCACATGAGATTTCAAGATTTGAAGTCTTGGGTTGTGAGATGAGTGCAGGCAAACACACACACACACATGAAATGTTTGCAATGATTTGATTTCACCAGGCATCAGTATAAAACAGCATGAAGTTCAGTCAATGTAGACCAGTATCAATGACCATGATGAAACTGTTCCATAGTCATGATTATAATGCAGGTAACATCATAAATCCATTTGATGAAGTTGTCCATATTGTCCACAAGAAGGTGCAGGACGTCAAAAATGGTTTGAACATTTCCCCTTTAAGAATTCCACCAAAGCTGATCTGTCCACCATAGGAATTATCCCCAAATAAATGTCTAGAATTTTACAAGAACTGACAGCTCCATTACTTGCTCCATACCTACATCCCGTCATTCCCAGCCACACTGATGATGGCAATGATATTAATGATGATGATGACCATGATTTTTTAACATGTTACTGCAGCAACCATTGCTAATAATGCCACAGTCCAAAGCGATAGTTTAACACATCTCTGTTAAATGGGATTCTGACATCCACAAGTCTGTTATGTTTATTTGCATTACATCATACTACTAGGTCCAGCTTGAGGAAAGGTTGTTAACAGTCCAGCTGTTTGGTTGGTAGCTGATTGCCTTGGTGGACTGATGCCTCCAACCCACTAAGTGTGAAATCAAATTGACAGGTGAAAGTATTAAACTACCTGAGAAATGCAAAAGTTGAAGTTAAATGCCAATGTATTGGGAATAAATTACTTAATTAACAGTAAAATTACAATCCGTAACACATGTTTTAGATAACAACTGCAACTGTTACCTCAATAAGTCTGTGTTCGGGCATCTGACTAGCTTGCATATGACCTGGGAAGATGAGATAATTGTTATATTATGAGCTTAGTGACTGAGCAGGAAGGCCAGAAGTCAAACACTATTTTCCAGTAACATATTTGCTAAGCTTGATTTGGCAACAAGTTGTAAAAACTTGGTTTGGACTGGTTTGAATTATACAGATTACATGTAAATGGATTCCTGATGTGTGCATGGCCAGCTAGCAACATACAAGATACATACAATAACAATTTTAGAGTCATTCGGGCTGGTCAATTTGTGTCATTTATATGGAGTATTTTCAAGTAATACATTATCAGAAAGAAAGGCATATATCGTAGTTAACCATTACTTAATTTGTGAGAATGAATCATTGATTTCTTCTCATTCCAATCCAGAGAAAATATTTTACAAAATGTCAGCTTTTTAAGGGTCTGTCCTGTTATTGATAATGAATTTTGTCATAACAAAGTAGCTATTGTCTTGTGAATCTAAAGACTACTTTACAATGTTATGACGAAATTCTTTGTCAGTAACAGGACAGATGCATGAAAAACTGACATATTGGGTTAAAATTTTGCGTCATTAGCACATGTTAACAGCAGAGACTTATGCCATGTTTTAAATGACTTGTTTTACTCATGTGAAAAGTCAATTTTGAGGAAAACATTGAGAAATTTCCCTATCTTGTACAGTGAAACCTGTATTAAGAGGACACCCTTGAGACACGCACTAGAGACCTATTAATACAGAGTGTCCACTATAAATAGGTTCTAATATATTGTACCATAATAGTTAATTATGAAGCCTTTTGTAACACAGTGTAACAAAGTGTAACACAGTGTAAGATCAAAGACTGGTCATAGCACAATGTCCAGTCAGCCAAAGCGTCAATCTGGATTAATCTACTCATCTTTAAAAATTTAATGACATTGCTGAACAATGTTAAAGGATCTTAAAGGAGTCTAAGCAGAACTTTTAGAAGTAAAAAGCCCTTTAAGTGTCCACTCACTGCAGGTTTTTGTCATAATATTGGTGTCCGTGTCCGCTTAATAGAGGTGTCTAATGAATGCAGGTTTATTTTACAGTAAATGTGGGAAGAAAATTTAGGGACTCAAACTGGTGTTCACTTAATAGATCTATGGGGTCCGCTTAATACAGGTTTCACTGTACTCTTCAGCAATGCAGTAATGTTACAACGCCATATCATCCAATTTACTCTCTATTACCTGTCAAATGGTAGCATACGAAAAGTCAAAAACAAAAGAGAATTTCAAACTCTAAAACTCTAAAAAGTGGTTGCAGTTGCTTGCGAGAGATGGTCACTTACAAGAGGTTCCAAATATAGTGATTTGATTGGAAAACTTTTGGTATTTTGGCAAAAACGGTTTCTGAAGAGGTTGGTCGCTGAGGAGAGGTGGTTGCAACCGTAGGTTCGACTGTATATGTGATTTTATACCATGCCATAGAAAATACAACGAATCAGAAATTATGCTAGAAGACTGTTGTAGATTTGATGTTATTATCCAACTGCACTTTGCAGAGTACAAATAACGCTTAAGACGAGTACAAACATCACGTGGTATTTGTACTCTAGAGGACCGGTTAGACAGGTTTCCTGCCGTTGACCAATCAGTTAGCTGGATTTCCCGCACTGATTCCGTTCCGCTTCGCATACTTCTGTCACGCATTCCCTGTAAATAAATATCCACAAAACTCACTCACAAGAACAAACCAATTTTGGCATGTTGGATAATGAATCTCTTATTAGACGTTTTGTTGTGTAGTATCGCTGAGAATTTTTACACGTTGTTTGTATTTTGACTCGCCCTACGGGCTCGCCAAAATACGGCACAACTCGTAAAAATACTCAGCGATACCACACAACAAAATGTCTCATAAGATATATGTATTACACCCAACCTTCCCACTGCGCACTATGCACACCCTGTATATGTTCCACTGATCATGCTGGCCACTATATTTTCTATGGCATGGTGTAAAATAGTTATAAAATGCTTTCTCCTGGTAAACCATGGAATATCTCACTTGCCACTTGTGAATACATGTGACTTGTGGGATATTCATGTGGTATATTACTCAAAAGCATTGAATAACTGATACGTATCAATGGGGACTTACTATCCAAAAGTCGCTTGGTGAAGCTGTTGTGCAGTTGATAATATTCACTAGCAGAGACAGGGTCACCCATTACTCCATACAGATCTGTTTAAGAAACATTATCATTATGCAGATATACTGGTCAGGACTTTGAAAATCATCCATCCTAGTTAGATAAATGTATGATACAAGTCGTCCCTGTCTATATAAAGTAGCAAGACTTCTTCACTGTTGTGTTGATAACCCTGGACATAGTTTTCTCTGACTTGTTACAATAGTCCACCTCTTTAACAATGTTTAGTTTCCCTATAGATTAGGTCCCTGTGTACAGAAAGTACCCCTGTATTTAGCACACATGCATATATTCCCTTTTAATTGTAGATTGTCCCCTCTTGTAAAACTACATGTATACCACTACTGGTACTACAGTAGTTTTTCCTCATAGATATCCCTTCCTATCTACTGCTGACTCAGCTCAGGAATATTGTAACCCCCTGTGTTAAAATGACACCCTTACATGCATCCCTTTATAATTCCCTGTACATAGTTCACTGTCCCCTTGTTCACAGTGGAACCTCATACACAATCTTCCTACATATTTACAACACAATTGGACATACCAGTATTTTAGACTAGCTCCCTTACCTCTTAGAAGTGATGCAGCCCACATATGAATATAAGAGTCAGGTATACGGGCAGCCAGTTGATTTGCAGGTAATGCCATATCTAAAGCTTCCTTTTAATAGTAATACAGTATGTGTAAAGCACAATTAACAAACAACCATGAATGTTTTAAATGGAAACCATAATCATATGTTTTAAGTTTATCGCTTTTTCCTTTTCTCACTAAGATACACATGGACATTGTTGTACTCCTTAGCACCAGGCCAAACACTGAACTTCACATGACATGGACTAACCGGAGTGAATTAAGTTCATGATAAGTTTGATGTTTGACTCAACTGAATTTGTCTAAATGAATTTTTTAGATTGACCAAAAAAATGTGACCTCATACCTGAGTAATCCCCTGAGATAAAAATGTGTTTCCAAGCAAGACCAATGAACAAGCTATCAATCTGTTCAGATCTTCAGAATTAGCAATCTTTAAAGTTTCCCGTAGGTATTTTCTGCCACACAGAAAAATCAATGTTGATCAAATTGTATGTCTATATCATACAATATTTTGAATTCTGATCAAATATAATTCTTTTCACTGTGTTACTGCTTATTTGGAAATTATTATTATAACTTGATTCTTTTAAGTTCTTAGATGCACAACCATGAACAAGTAAATACATAAATTACAGTCACAATGAAATATCATCACTGACAATAATTTGGAATCTGATTTTAAAATTACTTTTTTGGAAAAAATGTGGAAAATCCACCTGTTAAGTACTTACTTTGAATGAAACAAATTGTCTGAAGGTCAGTTATGAAATCCTACATGCATAACTCAAATCTATCATCATTGCTATCTTGATATTATTTTGAAGTCCATTGTAGTAATACAGCAATAATAGAATTTGCTGTTTATTAACTTATAGACTTACTTGGCATCCATGAAACGTGATTCAAAGAATGACTGTAATCCTCTGATATAGTAATAACCTGCTTGATGACTGTGTGAACTTAATTAAGACAAATAAGATTAATCACCTCAGTTTATTAAAACTTTTAACATCTCAGAGAAAATTACAAAAAATTAATGAAATAATATTGGTACTAAGGCCCAGTTCATACGTCGCATTTCTGCCGTGTCGAATGCAGTTCAAACATAAGATAATGAAGTAGACTGCAAAACAGTCGTTTTCGGACGTTTACGGAAGGAAGCGTGATCCTCGAGTGTGAAGCACGCAAGCCGCAGGGCGTGTGAGGCGAGAAAATGACTGTCGGCTTTCCATACAACGAATTCGTTCTAAGCGGGGGGTCGTATAATGTCACTAAGGTGACAGAAATTTCTTGACAGCTCCACCCACATCTTATTTTGATACTTTGGATGCCATATTTTCGCGTGAAATTTGTTGTGTTGTCATCCTGAAGTTTCATTCATTGATTTGGAAAGGACGAGCGTTTCTGTTTTTCTGTAAAATGTAGGACGTGTCCTTTTCTTAAGAGAAGTCAGTTAAATGAATCAAACAGCACCAAAAAAACCGCCAAGTGTAGAGGAAGAAAACCAAAAGAAGCAACAGCATCGGACAATTGCGGATATTTGTGCGGTTAATGCTTTAAAACACAGTTGGGAATTTTAAGACTGGATGGATAAAAACAAAAAACATTTTTATGGCGCCACCGTGCTTTCACAAATTAAAGAGAAATTAAATCAAGTGAGCCAGCTTTAACCATGGCTGCTGACAAGAACGCCATAAATGGAGAGCAGGAGGTTTTGCAAATGAAACGAATGAGTAAATCCCCACATTATTCACAGGACAAAAAGTATTATTTTGTGTGTATCGTCACAGCAAGGGCCATCATTTAATTTCCTGAACAGTGCTAAAATGAAGTTCTCGGGCCTACACAACTCCTACGGTTCGTGGCATTTGTACATTTGCCGTTTACTTTTTGGTCTCGAGATCGACCTTTTTTGTCGCTTCACTCTTGTTTATAAAGAGCACTTCTTATTGTGTTATATGGAGAAATTAGAGCCGTTAGAACTTTAAGAGTGATTTTCTGAGAATGTCGAGAATCGGAAGACACCGGCGAAAAATCGATTTTTCTTTTATTTCGCCAAAACATACCTTTGGGTGAACTTATTCAAGGAAAAATAGTTTAAAGTTCCAACGATTTATTTTGCGGCCAAAATTTAAGAAAGTTCGAAATTTGCATATAATGGCGGTTTTCGCAACTTCAAATCTTCAAATTTCACGCTTCTTTACGAAAACATCAGGAGCGTAAAAACAATCCTATGAAAACGAAACTCGGCACAATTGTTATTTCATTCTTATACTTTAAAATCGTGTAGTAAGTTTCTTGAAGTTTTGTTTACAGCTTTTTAACGAAGGGTATTTGTACAGCCGCCATTTGTGTCACTTGGCAAGGAACAAATAAGGGCCAACTTCGACTAGGATAAATGGCCTCTGGTATATATCATTTGGTCAAAATATTTATATTTTAGGAAACCTTGGTTATTGTTTTTTTCACCAGAGAAGTTCTAGCTCTGGGAATTAAAATGTTCCCCGTCAGTAAAATCAAATGTTACAGCATGTAAGCGAGTTCAACTTTATGCAAATCACGAGGTTGCTCTTTGGAAGTCAACGGTTTAAAACAGGAAACAACGACTCACCGTCATTTACGCTCCTTCTGCTGCTATAGAAATTATTTTAACTTCCCAGTGTCCTTTTGAGTTGTTCTGTAAAATATTTCCAGTGACACAGCGAGCATAAACGGCCATAATATTCGACAAGATCGACAATGTTTACATTTCCTGTCGCACACGCAGATGTGGATCTTTTCATCGTCTTGCTTAGTCGAGAGTCCTTTAAAAATATGAGAATACACCCTTCGAAAGGAAGCAAATCAGTCTCTCATATCTGTATACTTCATGTCGACTTATGGGTAAATAAATCAGTCCCGTTCACTGCGGAATAAACAAGTCGAATGACCTTTGCGGTGTGAAAGGTCACATGTTAGGCCGTTATGTTACTTTCTCCCGGTTTCACATTACAAGGGTAACGCCGTATTTCACAAGGTAAAAAAGTGTGGCCCACCAGGCCGGAGTTTATCCCGGTTTCTGTAGCATGAAGCGACTGGGAGTATTTCTACTCCCCCCTGGATGGGATGCTAGTCCATCGCAGGGTTACCCCAGGCATTAAATTCGCCGTACCCATTTATACACCTGAGAGGAGAGAGGCACCGCGAGAGGACTCATTTCACATGGCATTTGGTTTTATTTAAAATGGTCTCAAATATATTTTATTTAGGAAGCAAAAGTAACAAATGATTAAATCACGAAATTAAGGCGGCACAGCACAAGTTTTTTTTTTCTGTCACAAGATGAACAAATCTGCAAGCATTGGCACAGTTTCAAATGAAAGCCGGGGCGTATCCAGACTTTGAGCTAAGAGGGGGAGTGGGGGGGAGGGGTTGCTTTACTTGCCCTGCTGCTATAAGACTCCAAATAAACATGTCTGTCTGTCTATCTGCTGGCTTTTCTCCCTTCTGTGGGTGGGGGGGGGGGGGGGGGGGGGGGGGTTACCTGGACTCGCCACTGTAAAGTTTACTAAAATAAATAAAAAAGCGCTGTCTGCTGGTAGTAAGAGTTTGTTTCTCCGACTTACTATTATGTTGGTAAAATAAAGTGAAATTTGTGTTTTTTTTAAGCAGCGACTATCCGGGTCAGACTAGACATCGTCTGAATTTACTCAGACGTAAGTGGGGATGATAATGCCCTTGACAGTGAATGCAAATTCAGTCACCGACTGCTGATATAGTCAGAGCAGGTAGGGCTCCAGTTTTCCTTAATGCAATTTCGTTAATCTTCTTTTCGTTTCCTTCTCTCTTTCCATGCATTCCTGTCCTTCCGCTTCCCCCTTTTTTTTCCCTCCCTTTAACACTCTCCTCAGCATCGAATTCGAAGATTCGTGTAGTCAGCTTCTGCTCCCTGATACTACCTCTCCCCCCTTCCCCGCTGATCAATGTATGGCAATACACAATGCACGAGTCCTTCAAGACCCGCCCGAGTTACCTCACTGACACTTCAAACGCTACACTACTCCCTCTCTAACTCTCCCCCTCGCACTTGCCAAGCTAAAAAATCCCCACCGCTTGCTTGCCACTCTCCCACGCCTACCAGCACACTCTATGCTATTCTCTTCTCGCCGACAATACTCCATTCCTCTCACATGTCCGCGGCCTCTACATATGTTAAAACCGGCCCAAGTACCCCCCTTCGCCCTTTCTAGTATTCCACTGGACTCACACTATGCTTTCCACTCGTCTCTATTCCTCCGCACTTACTCTCACCCTTCCGTCATATCCCCTTCAGGTTTGTACAAGTTTTCGCTCCCCTCTAATCCACCCCCCCGCTACCCCATCCCCCCGTCACACGAGAATTTCCAAACCAAGCCTTTTTCGGAATGTTCATACCACTCCGCTGCCTGTCAGATCCATTTTCCTCCGCAATCTTATTTCACGAATTCCGCTCTGTACATTGATGCTCACTCTCCTCCGGTACAAAACGCCTAGACCATGGATACTGTTCATGCAGACCGCCTCTGTAATCCAGGACACTTTTGTCTCTCTACCGGGCTCGAAATTTTCTCACGCCCTGCTACGACCCCCGTCCGCGTACAACACCGTTCTACATATGGGCCTGCTTGTGTGACACCTCCCCCCCATTCATTTCTACGTCTTGACTACTCATTCCCCCTTCTGAGGTGTCTGTACCCAGCGATTATAATAGTTCGTGTTACTTGTGTTTTCCTCATATATCTTCACACC
>JAHPZR010024742.1:12500-13668 GCA_019787425.1 Platygyra sinensis | reverse complement strand
GTCATTATCTGTTTACATCACATCACAGTCTTTGTTCTGACTGTTCTGTCTATCCCATCACACTTTTTCACTGCCATGCAATTAAGTACTGCAATTAAGAAATTTCAAATCTGTTACTTGCAGTCACAAGAACATGTAATTTATTTATATAAATTAAAAATTCAGAACAGAAATAAGGGGATCAGATTCTTGTGCCTTTGGTGTATTGGTATGATGGGGGAGGGTTTTACTGTGCAAAGAATGGTAAATATATTTAGCTACATACATTTAACTTACATTTTCAAGGACAAACATGTAATCTTTCTTTTTAAACATGACTCCAGTAAAATCCTGAAAAAAGTTACATTTAAATAAGGAAAGTTTCATTAGACAAATACTTACATAATTGACTCTCGCGTAAATTTACCATCCACTGTAATTTTTGCCTAACATTGTCGGTTTCAGTGTTTCTGATCAGTTATGTCAGTCAAGGTAATAATACATGGCTGTAAAGTCACTGCAGCGAAAAATGCACAATGCCACATAATAGTAAACTTGTGACATTTATAGTTTGGTTTTATTATTCAAAACTAAAGAAACTGTGTTCAAATCAAATATTACATAGCTAAGATATTATCTATTTTCTTATACATACCTTGTACAGAGTAACGACCAACTCAACAGAGTTGGGTGGGAACCAGTTGGCAGCATAGCTAACTGTTCCAGTCTTTTCATCTGTTATAGACACTTTTGACGTGGGCTATGATAAAACATGCACAAAAAGCAATATTTTAGTATATAAATTACTGGGCTGTCATTAAGTTTTGAGTCACACAGAGCCTTGTTCTCTGCACCTGTAACAGACTTGTTATTTTGTGAGTGAACTGTATGAAGTAGTAATTTCAAGTAATATATCAAACACAAGAGACAGTGTTTCATAGGGATATCCAAACACTGAGAAGAGAGTTGAAAATACAATGCGCAGCGGAGTATTTTTGATGAAATTTAAGGTGTTTGGATAGCCAATGAGACACTGTCTTGAGTGTTAGATATATCTTCTCAATCGAAACAAAAACTAAGGACTAAATGGAGAAAGAAAATCGTCAGAATCAATGTCAATTAAGACCACAGGTAGCCCAAGCTCTCTGGGCACTGTCATCATGACATTGCATAACAGCATTATTATAAG
>JAHPZR010024742.1:0-7500 GCA_019787425.1 Platygyra sinensis | reverse complement strand
CTCTAATATTAAAACAACACCAAATCTTCAAAATTTCCTATTTCTATAAATTTTACTAATCCTTTGAGAAAAACTATTTATCTCCAAATATACCTAAAAATCACCAAAAAATTTAAAAAAACAACCCAAAACATAGATATGTGTAATGAGTGGAGAAATTCTTGATTGCTTGAAACGTAAGTGAGATATTTGCATTAAGAGGCATAATACCCAGCCAAAATACGGCTTTCAGGTGGACCCCCGCCTTAAGTCTTCTATTTTTGGGGTAGGAAATTTTGATGCCAGGTATTTTTTGGGTCTAAGATTTCAGGTTCGTGTATTTTTTTTTGGTCTGCATTATGATGCTCCCCAGATCCCCCCGTCATGTATACTGCGAGTACCCTCCCTTGGGGCAATAATGCCAATTGATAAGTTTGGCACCGCTTGATTGAGGTTCAGAGTGTTTCGGCGAGAATATAATGAAGGAAAAACAAACCCAAGAGTAATCTCTTTTGCTTAAGAATCCGCCTATTCTCGTTCGTTTGCGGTTCTTTCCCTCACACGGATCTTCGAATAAAAGAGAGACTACTCTACCATTACCCATAATACATGTCGACGATTTAAGACAGCCTTACTCTTGGACTCGGTTGGTTCCTAAAGAAAGTGGAAAAATTCCAGTTTCCCCGACTCCAATTCCATCGAGCTTATGGCCTACTTTCCTTATCACTCCCACTCCAGCGTAAGTGAAAACAAGCCTTCATAGTATACCATAAAAACTAAACAACAAAACATCCAATCTTTACATTAAGCCCCCAGGTCGCGTGCGGCGCGGCCACTCCCGTTCTGCGCATATTATGGCATCATTAACAGCATGGCGATGGTGGTCTATAAGAGTGTGGATCATGGGAAAAATCTCGTCGATTTCTTTATTGGCCTCTGGTCAGTCTCATTTTAGCTCTCTTCGGATCTGTATTCAGATTGGTCTAAAATCAATACTGTCCATAGGCCAAAACTGGTTATGCAGCACGAACAAATGCATGGCGGACTCCATGGTTCGATTAATCATTAGTTGTATCCGAACAACATACAGAGCGAACTTCTGACTGATGCAATGAGAATTTCCTTCCAGAAATACAAGGGCTTATATTAAGCATATGTTTTGACAGAGATAGCGAGGCGGTCCATGCTAAACTCTAGGTTCTCTTTCTTTGAACCTTTTTTTTATTTTTTCTGATTCAGTTTGCGTGAAGGGGAACGGAAAACTAGAAGTGCAAACAACTGATGAAAGGCCCTAGTCTCCCCTATTTAGAATTGAGCCGGTAGAATGGTAGCTAATCATGTTTTTCGTTTTCTCATTCAACCCGCTCCCTTTGATTGCTCGTTTCGCTTAATTAAGCCTGGAGAAGGCTTCAACATGCAAAATTTTAATCAGTCTTGCTGGCACTTAATCAGAGTTGATCAACGCATGAATGCTACTTAAATAAAGCGCGAGTGACAAAAGACAACATTGGCTCAAAGAAGGCTTTTAACTGTCTGACTCAAGATGCAGCATATTGGAGGCTCATTGAAAAAAAAGACTTTCCGCCTGTTATAATTAAGTCGCGCTAATGAGTACTGCATGTAGCTCAGGGATTGATTTTTATACCGCGTCATTGCTGAAACGAAGGCAAACGTACCCTGGGAACGAGCTTGCTTATCCACCTTGAGACACGGGTACACTAAATTGGGATGCTGTTGGAATGCTGTTCAGTGTTAACCTACTGGGCTGAAAAATAAAATAGAGTGTACTACCCAATTACTCAAATATTAGGAGAATCTAAAGACAGCGCTTAGACAGGGGAAGAAAAGAAAAGAATCCATGAAGTAAAGCTGTCTTTGGACTGGATGTTGTTGCCCGTTTGTTTGCTTATACGCAAAGAAATGCCGCTTAAGAACTCAATAACGTGGGCGTCAGGTTATGAAACATTAGTATCTCATAAATTTTACTTAATACTCTCACTAAATGCTTACGCTATCATGATCAATGTGCACTTTTCTTTCAACTAATTTATTTTGTTGTTTTTCACGTCACTAATAGCATAGCTCCATCTTTCTGTGTATAAACCAAACACAACGTTTAACCCATTATTCCTCGATTCGCTTTCACGAAGGGCTAGCGCTCGAAACGTCAGCTTTCGAATCTCTTTATGGTGGCCAATTAACAATAAGCCGAATGGGCAATTGCCCGGCACCCGTCTTTTTGTTTAAGCGGGTCTGAATACATTAGGGGACATTTTGTGAGGACCGGTTGCAGGGACATGTTACAGCGACAGTTCTCCTCGTGTGACATGCCCGTGTTTGCGCAAAAATTCTCTGCATTTTGTCCCCGCAACATGTTGCACAAACGTAAAGCGGTTTCATCTCACTGTCCTGTGAGTTAACATTAAAACTTCTTTACAGGCAATAAGCCTTTAGAAAAGGTATGGTTTTGTAACTTTAAACAAAGCAAGCTGCTACACTGTCAAGAACCAGGGCGCAGCCAAGCTTGATATAGCAGCACATACTCGAGCACTTGTTGTATACCTTAAAGCGTTTAGTGTCGCACCAGGTACTTTGTCTTCTTCTGCATGCTTTGTAGTCTCTCTTTTCCATCTTCCCCATTTTTTCGTTGATCTCTTTAAAGGGGCTCAGTCGCGGTTAAACGGCTTGAAAAGTTTAGCTAAGCTTTTCAAATTCGTTGTTTGCAATCCATGTCAATCTTCTCCATCCTTAACCATCCTTGTTCCTTTATGGTTTATTATTATCTCTTTGATGTTTTCTATCTTTATGAAGTGTTATATTCAGGTTTTCCTTCAATTTAACGGTAATTTTGTCGATGCTCAAACTAACTCAAAATACCGTGACTGAGCCCCTTTAACAGCTGAGTAAGCTGAGTTTGAATTTTTGCATCTCTCTTCACTATCTTTTATCTCTTTCTCGAGTTCGTAAAATTGTCCCTGTAACCTTTCAACCATGAGTGCTTTCCCCTTCATCAGGCAGCACACTGGCCACATGTGTTCCGTTCAGCAGCAGTACAGACCATTTTGTTTGCTTTTACTTTTCTTAGAGTTTTCTAATCATTGCAAGACGTGTGATTTATTTTTTTACCTGGGACAGAAGTATTGCCTCAGAAAGCACAGGGATTAATTTATTCAGTGCAAACAAATTATGTTATTATTTGAACCGATTAAAAAAGACTTGAATTTCCACTGATCTGGACATTTCACTATCCGGAGTTAAGACCAGAACTGCAACGGGGCAATCACTGTAAAACGCAGGGAACACAATGAAACAGTTATCACAGAAGGTATCCAAACTAGTTGAACAGGACGAGAGTAAATAAATGAAAACAATGAATAGTTTACCCATAGTCGGCAGTAATTCCATTTTTCTCGATTCCATTTTAGACGTTTTCAGATATGACGTATTTTAAAATAAGACCACAAGAACCCATGTATCTTAGCAAGAAACGGATAAGTCAAAAGGGTAGAATTAAATTAATGTACAAAATTTTATTTATAACTAACTTGCTTGATCATCGTCGAATACAGCTTTTTAATTAAAATCTTTTATTGTAGACTTCAGTTGACATCTTTTAGCAGTCGTTTAAATCATTCGTAGTTTACACTTTTTCTTATCTTCCATGATCCAATGTAAGCTCCTTTTAAGGCATTCAGAAATCAGAAGAGGAATGGTTCTGTAACTTTAAAAACACATACGCAGCTACACTATCAAACACCAAGGCGCAACCAATCTTGACATAGCGACACACTCGAGCACTTGTTGTATACCACAGCGCATTTCTCGTCGCCGCGTCAGGCATTTTGTCTCTTGCGCATGCGGTGTCATATCTTTTCTTTCATTCTCTCTACCTTTTCCTTCATCTCTTTAAAAGCGGAGTAGAACTTAGCTTGTATTTCAGCATTTTTCTCGACGATCTCTTTTTCTTCTTTGGCTTTCAACTGGAATCTTTTAGAATCAGCCGTGTTAGTTTACACATTTCTTCAGCTTTCTCCAAATCAACAAAGTACTTGTCGATCGTTTCTCGAGATCGCAGAATTGTCTTCGTAATCTGTCAGCAGTACTTTCCTTTTGATCAGGTATATGATGCACTGGCTCCAAGTCGTTTCCAACAGCAGAAAGATTCATTTTGTTTGATTTTACTCTTATCAAATGATTTTTAATTGATCGTAAGAACTGTTCTCCCAAGTTTGCTACTGAGGCAACGATTCTACTCTTTAACTGACGTAACAATTGAGTTTTCTCTCTTTTCAGAAAAGCGCGCGCTTCTTTCAAATGACTGTGTGCACCTAATTAGGTAACTCTACCAAGCACTGTTTCGAAAACCACAATAAAAATGATAGGTCATCTTGTGAGATGTGACTAGTCAATCTCACCCAATTTATGCCTGTACTCGTGCTAAGTACGCGCGTTATCATCATCGCGCGTTATCATCATCGTCCAAGTTAGATTTTGCGGTAGCTGGAAGCATATTTTATTAAAGTAATACCTAGTTAAAAACTGACAGGTAGAAAGTGTCGAGCATAGGAGAAATATATGAAATTTGTTTAAAATCACACCATTTGAAATGACGTGGACTTGAATGAAGCGTTCGTATAGTCGTTGTTTTCGCGGTCATAACTTGCATTCCAGAGTAACGGTTTTAAACACGCTTTCTCCTATATCTTTTTTCTGTCCGATAATTTTTTTTTATTTTTAAATTCAAGAGGATAATATGTACACTATTATTATGCGACAAAAAATTTAGATTACCATGCTCGTTTAAAGAAAATGAACATTTATTCGCTATCAAGCTTAGTTTGAGGGAAATTTCTTTCGTTGTGTACGTGCACGCGCTCATTTGCGCGCGCTGATGACGCGAAAACCGTGTGCAGTAGGGATGTGCAATGCGCATCCCTACTGCGTCATTAGCGCGCGCAAATGAGCGCGTGCACATAAATGACATAAAAGATTTCCCTCAGGCTAAGCTCGATAGAGAAACTAGTATACCTAATGGTAATAATGCTGCCGAAGGGGAGAACAACTTTAAGTATGCTAACAGTTACCCTATGAACTGGACTGTGAAGAATTCATTTGCACAAGATATTTGAATCGTTATGATAGGAAATCAATTGAAATTGTTATTGGGTTGGGTGCTTTGTGGGAGTGAATAGATATTGCGTGCAATTGCCCTTTTCTTCACCAGAATTTAAAACTTAATACACGTTTTGCAAGCAGAAATTTGACCCTGAAATAAAGGAAAGGCAAATTTTTACATAAGTCAAGTTAATTGTTGCGGAGTGAGCGTAGCGAGCGAGCAACATAATCAGGATTTAAAATTAAAAGAAAATGTAAAAGAGAGTATGAATTCTCGAATTCACGACTTTTTAACAGAATGCATTGCATTTAACTAGAATGCATTGAGCCACGAACAACACGAGGATGTCGCTTGGATTCCGATGAGAATTTTGCTCTGATTTACTTGTAAAACGATGTGCAGGAGATGTTATTGACTTTGACAACTATGTCATTTCTTAGCAGTCTCGCCTCCGTGGTCGAATTCTGAAATCAGATCAAGAGAAATCATCGTTACTAAAACTTGTAGAAAAATTAAACAAACAAATTAACGGAAAGTGTAGAACACACTTATTTCATATATGCTATGATCTACTCCTTTTCATCCGAACATGAATTTAAACTTAAGTTTTAGCATTTTCACATCTCAAGCATGTTAAGGCATGGCTCATGTCCAGTGCAGACCACTGGAAAGGTAAAACCGTTTTTGGTCTAAAGCAACGTTGTTTTTATCCCAGGGGGTGCCAAAAACTTACCACAAACAAAACTTAGTATCCTGAAACTCCTTAAAGTGTCTCTGTGGTGGTCACGTGACTCGTGACGTCACAGGCCTGCTCAAGATGAATTCTAAGATGGGCCAAGGATAGTGAGCTATCTCAAAAAACTAACCATAAGAAATTTTTTAATGGAAAGACAGAAGGTCACGTGACCTCTTTTACGTAATAACTTCTAAACTGAATATTTTAGTCAGCCATTCAGGACAGATTCCTGCAGGGGCCATTGGCACAATTGTAAAAATACTAGATTTGACAGTAAAATTTTGTATGTCATCTCGGCGGTCCATTTTCAATTGTTTTCAAAAAAAATAAAACAATTAATTATAGTTACGTGACGCATTTTATCAGACGTTGGTCTTAAAATATTAAGGTCGTCGAGATTTGTTAGGCTGCCAGTTTTGCAAAGATTATACCAAATCCTGGCAGCGTAATTACTGTATTTCGGATTTTATGCAAATGAGGCTTGAGCCATGCCTTAACATGTTTGAGATATCCGGCGATGCGGGACGCGTCTCCGACAATGTCAACACTCCAGAGACATTCAATGCGTACGTACCGGTACAGAATTGGCTAAGCTCGATAGAGAAATAAATGCTCTTTTTCTCTAAAACGAGCAGGTTGACCTATATTTTATTTCATACTTTCAATAAGAACAGTATCCTCAATAACTGTGAAAAAAAAATTAGCAGAAATCTATGGCTACTTTTTTGGCAAATGAAATAAATTCTACAGAGGAGACATAACGGGCCCGAAAAGCGCATGTCCAAATTATGAAGTCAAACTCTGTGATATAACGCGCTGCACTGAAAAATAATCGAGCTTATTTGTTTCGCACTGAGATTACCAAAAGCCGCCTAAATAACCATATTTGTCAGTATTGTGGCATGAAAACTAGCACGGTGACCCCTCTTTTTATTACGTTTTTAACAAATCCTTGTACTGTAACGACAGCATACCAAGTTTCATCTGAAATCTATGGCGGGTTCTTTACTAGGGAATCACCTTAAGGACGTTCGCGCTAATTGTTTACTGCGCATCCTTACTGCGCACGCAAATACACCTGCCACGTCATGCATCAAGCGCGCGCGCTAAGTACTAAAATGAACAATGATAGGGCAGATGGCCATTGCTATAGCTTTGATTGGATTTAACGATCTTTGACGTTCGGTGACCCCTACTTTTCTTTTCAGAAACAGATTTTATTTACAATTGTCTTCACCTTCTCCAAAAATGAACAAAAATCAATGTGGGAAGTTAAAACAAATTCAAGATTTCTGTCCACGGGACATGGAATCCTGCCATCTGCGGCTGCAAGGCGCATGAAACTATGGTCGCTAAACGCGAACTTCTTCTTTGAGGAACCTCACCAGTTGACTAAATTGGCTTAATAGGTTCATTCAAACCATATTTGGCAGAAAACACTTGCTTCAAAGCTCTGATTGCAATATTTTGGGACTTGCAGCCACTTTGGTCTTCTTCGCTAATGAGGCCCAATTTACTCAGATTTAGGTGTTTTTCCGGGCATGTTTTCTCCGAAACGAAGTCGGTGACCCCCCAATTTTTTTACATTTCTGACATCACTAACTCATCATCTTTCAATGGTAAAATTTTCAGAAAAAAATCAATGTTAGAAAATTTTCGCGCGAACGTC
>JAHPZR010024741.1:0-5000 GCA_019787425.1 Platygyra sinensis | reverse complement strand
GGGAAAGGATGGCAAGGAAAGCAAGATAATCGTGCAAAGGAAGGAAAAAAGCACTGACTTTCCTTTTAATTTTTATATTGTCCGTCCTTTGGTCACTTCAAACTTCTCTACAATTAATTACATTTCGCCGAAGGCTTGGACTGTGAATCCATTTGTGATCCTTCTGGGGGGCAAAGATGCGCTGTTGGCTCGAGAGACCTTCGTAACTGATCTATATATATATATATATATATATATATATATATATATATATATATATATATATATATATATATATATATATAGAATGAATGAATGAATGAAAAAGAAAAAGAGAAATCCATCTCTTAAATCAATTGATTAATTATTATGAATGAAGAAGAAGAAAGAATTGCCCTGAGCGGGATTTGAACCCACGTCCCCCTGAACACCGGTCGGGTGTGATGACCACTACACTATCAGGACAACCACGCTGGCAACGCAGTTATTGTAGATAGTGAGTCGGCCAGACGTGAGTATCCCAGGATTCTTTCAGCGGTGAGATGGGAAAGCCTGTAACCCCTTCATAGCCTTAAACCCAAGGATAGACATTAACGATTCACAGGCAAACACCAACTTGGGCATCAGCTAATCAGAAGGATCAATTTAATGATGCACGCTTATTTATATACATAGCAATGAATGAAGAAGAGAAGATATATATAGTCCCGTGAGCCATAAAACCGTTAATTCAGTTACGCAATAACGTGGCTGTCTTGATGGTGTAGTGGTTAACACATCGGTTCTAGAAAGCCGAGGAAGCGGGTTCAAATCCCGTTCAGGACAATTTTCAGAGTTTCACTTGTGTTTGTTTATATGTCTTTATTTCACTGGTTTCAGTTTAATTTGAGTATATATATATATATATATATTTGTGTAGTTTTGAGCGGGGAAATAACAACAACTAACTGCCTCATTTACCTTAGGATCACCAACCTATTCCCTTCGGAAGGCGATTCACAGTGTTTTCTGAGAAATATCAATTAGTAGTGTACACAAATACACAAATATTTCATATCTAGGGGGAAATTTACTGTGAATCGCTGATCAACTTGAGCATAGTGACGCGATCCTAACTGCTGAAAATGTGCGATTCTCCTCAGAGCCTGCCATGTAAAGGTCCTTCCAATTCGGCTGAATGGCGGGGTTGGTTCAGTGGCCTAGTGGTAAGGCATCTGACCGGTAACCAGGAGACCCGGGTTCGATTCCCGGCTGAACACATTTTCACTCATTTCCTTAGTTGTTTCGATTTCTGTTCCTACTCTACACTACTATATATATATATATATATATATATATATATATATATATATATATATATATATATATATATATATATATATATATATATATATATATATATATATATATACATTTAAACAGTCTTTTGTACCTTACACATACACACTCAGAGGGGTGTGTGTGTGTGTATATATATATATATATCCTTAAGGTATTACTAGAATATTTTACGTCATTCCCCTCCCCCTTTTCCCTTATTTTTTTTAGATGGCCCCTTTTTTTAAGGCCGATTTTTTTTTGGTGATCCACCCAAAAAAGTTCCACAAGCCTCCCCCCTTCCTTTCTCGTAAAAAATGAACGGTCCCTAACCCTGTGAAAACCATTGAAGAACTCTTAGTGAAATTTTTCTTCAGCAGACTTTTAAACGCTATTTTCAAAATTTTTTACTGAAAGCCAACCAGCAATTTGTAGAGATATAAACAACAACCTATATTATCCAATCCCTCAATATTTATATCCGGAAAAGTCGTGCGATCGATTCCAAATCATTACGACCGATATAAGCTAGCCTACATGTGATGTGTAAATAAGTCGCAACTATTCGCCGCCAATTGACACTTCTTTCTCTTTCGATTCAGATTAAACTCGAAGACTAATCCTTTAAACTAACATGATAACAAAATTGTTAGACTGACAGAATTTTTCGAAGGTTTGGAAGACAGCAGTTCGACAAAAATTCTGTGCAATAGTGTCAAAAATATGACCGCGTAATATTATCTGCAGACCGCTTAGAGAGCACATCCTGTTTGCTTATCCGACGAACTTCACTGCAAGCATTGAGAAAAGATTACATCGGTTATTTGTAGTTACGACTTAAAACGTTTAACAATATGAAATCGGTAATTATATGGAATGCTTCCTTCCGCCTTTCTTCCCGCAGTTCTACGATTTTCAATCGCCGGATGCCAGTGTTTCGGAGATCATCACTTCTCCAAAACTGCAACCCGCACTTCGCTATTATAAACATGAAGCATTCCAGAAAGTAAAATACAAACTGGATTTATTAGAACAACCATACCTTGACAAAATATATTCTCGCTAACGACAACTGTAGACGGGCTTTAAACACTCGTGGGAACCTTGTGTTTTGATAATGAATTTACCATCCAAAGCAGTCCTTGAGTTTTCTTTCCTGCTTTTCGTTTTCTCGCTCCTCCACTTCGTATCTGGGCTTTTCATTCCTGATATACAAGCAGCTCCTCCGCAAAGAGGTCTTCCCCGTCGTCGCTTGAAATATTGCAAAGTGCTCTCAAAGCTCCAAGCAGTGATTTCACGTCGTCGAACGGGTTCGATCGTAGTTTATTTCGGAGTCTTTCGAATCGAAACTTAACTCTGACTCCAATGATGAAAAAGAAATGATTCTTAAACAAAACTCGGACGCTTTAGTCCCAAAATATATTGGAACGATTAAATTTACTTTTCATTTTCTCGAGCAAATACAGAGAGCAGACTGAGGCGCCATTGTGTTTGGTTCCTGGGTAGACGTCATCAGAAACCGCCGCTTCAGACTCCCTAAACTCGGTCGTGCAACACTTGAAGCGCGGCTTTGAGATGGAATAGAAAATCGAGAATTCAAGCAAATTCAAAAATTTTTGCGCCCAAATGCTTCGAATAACAAGTAGATTCGATTCAGCGAAAAAAAAAATGGTGGCTAGGTGCCCTTTAAGCCTAAAAAAATACAAAGGAGTATGAATACAGATACCCCTACCTTACTTCAGGCGTGTGCTCTCTTGGTTCCTGAGGTTTCTAAGCTGATTTGTTGCAATTTAGGTGGTTGTTAGCTTTATTGCTTTTTCCTCTATATATCCCGGGCGGCCACCTCCCATTTCCCCGCGGATGACCGCTTAATAGGAGTTCGACTGTATCCCATTATGGCTCAGGGATATAACGACTTCCTATAAACAGTCACATGAATTGTATGCCTTTCATTAAGATATAGTGGTCTTTTTACCGCTGGTTCCACAGTTAACACTTGCGGATATTTTTAAGAGTAGCGTACCGTAAACTTTCCAAAGTAACGACTCCGCTAAAGTACGTCAAAAACTGCGGCCTCTGATAAATCCTGAAAGAAGCGACCCCCCAAAAGTAGCAAGCCCTCCGAAAGTAGTATATTTATTTTTCCAATCAATTGTCAGGTGAAAGTTATCGTACGATCACTTGATTTAAGGCACTCTACAACAACGAAAGGTATCGCTTATGGCACGAAGCGTTGTGACATGTCAAAACAGTCATGCTTCGTCAGCTTATGTTGCGCCGTGTAAACACAAAACCATATAATTTTCATGGAGTAACATGTTAAAACAGACTGGCAGAGCATTGCCTCATGAAAAAGAAACAGTTAACGGTATCTGATTAGATTTCCTACCGGCCACTGACAGCACGATCATCTAGGCATGAAGACGGAGCCCAACCATGTGGCACCAACATAGCTTTAAAGTGCATGGAACGGAGAATTTAAGTTGATGTTTACCGAACTGGTTTTACGAATTGCCATCATTTATTTCAGTCGTAAAAAAGGGCTCAGTTCTATCAACTTTGTATAACGCTTTTTTGCTCCCCGAGAGTAACGACCCCTCAAAAGTAACGACCCCATGCAAAGGGGAACGAGCCCCAAAGAATGCTAATTCCGAAAGTAACGAGGGTCCGCGTTACTTTCGAACGTCTACGGTAGTTTTTGAGAACGACAACTGGAGTAAAATATCCGCTTGTATTACCTGTCAAACCATGGAATAAGAGATGCAATTTGTGCTTGCATCCTTGTATTCGTCAAGGATCATTTCTTTTTTTTTTTTTGGAAACTGTTTTTGGTCTTTCCATTTTAATTTCATTTCATTCCATTTTCGTTTCGTGAATATCGCTTCCCGGTTTCGAACACATCATTTTATTACGAGAGCAATAGAGGAGCTAGAGCTACTCTCCTTTGCTCCTCGGGCAACTCTTACACTTTTGTCGTGCTCTCTGAACTTCCTGCGTGAATAATAACACGACAATGCACGATACAGCATGCAATAAAACAATTGCTATTGAGATTGAATAAATATATTTTAAACTGGAATTTTACTTTTGTCGCCTTGGTGATCTGGTGCAAAACATCCTTTACCTTCCTTTGTAGCAAAGACTTTTTGAGAATTACCGACGCAATGGGCCAATCACACAATTACTGTGGTAACAAGACCGGTCAAAATCTTCTTGTAACTGGACGCAAAGTGGAAATGACGTTTAGATCAGACGACAACATTGAAAGAAGAGGATATTATTTAGTTTTTACTCTGGTTTCAGCAGACTCGGTTTCACCATCGTCGACTTTACCACACGGTAAGTGGGACCAAAAAGAAGCTGATTAAGTTTATTAATCTCAGCAAGTTCATCTCCCTTTTAAAATTTCCCGGCAACATTTTATTTCCAATACTGACGAAAACTGAAACACGAATACCACCAAAAAAAATTGTAATCAAAAGCTATAAAGAACGTTTACAGGGAACAGAGACATGAGTCTGTGGCGTCTAAAGTCACAGACTCGCAAATATACACCATTTCACCCTATTCAGACGGGGCTTATGGATTTTTCAGTTAGGTCGTCTTTACCGATGAGGGGTCCAGGGGAAGAGGGAGGGGCTTTTGAGGCCAAAACCCCGTAACTCTTGAAGCATTTAAGTCATTACTAACCATGAATCTCGGAG
>JAHPZR010024734.1:35000-36618 GCA_019787425.1 Platygyra sinensis | reverse complement strand
AATAAGAATGTATTTTGTTTTAGAGTATAAGATTGTTAACGTTGTTAAAATTCGTAAAATTACGGGTTACAAATTCTTACGTCCAACCAATGAAAAAAAAAAAAACAAAACAAAACAAGAAACGCATGTTTGCAATTGGCTGCTGTTCCACCATCAGAAGCGAATTAAAACTAACAGGCTTTGGTACATGCGTTTTACAGCGCATGATGGAAGCTGTAATTAGGGTTTTATTGCGAGTTCTGTTGGTTTTTTAGTTCATTCATGCGTTTAGTGGAGCTTGAGGAAGAAAAAACCGCATACGACACAAAAAATGTAAAACAAAATAAAAAAAAGAAACAAGAAGACAAGCATAAACAGAGGATAAGTACTTTTAGAAGCACCGCAATTTTATGTATTGTGTTAAGGTAGAGAAATAAAGAAGCTTAAGAGACATGTCAACTCTGTGGTCATCAATGGTTGTAATACTTCACATTGCAGGTGCAATTCTAGCACTTAAAAAAGTCACATAATTGACTGGAATACCCAAATAACTGCTTCCAACTCTACTGGACCTTGTAAATCGACGCAATTAAAAGATCCCTTTTCCGTTACTAATTAGTGAGACGACGTGCTTTTATTACCAAAACTAAGATAATTATTATATTTACGAACAGGACTTGAATCGCCTTGGCTTTGGGAAACAGCTATTGATCATTTCCACTTCTAAAACAATGAAACAGAGGACATGTTGCTGAACCAAAGTAATGCCGTGCAAGTTAAACTTTAAACAATGTAAACACTTTCATTGGGTTTAAGTTACATATGTTGCTCATAGAATTCTCGACCAGCGAAGTGAAAACTACCCATTTCAAAAGCAGTTATTTGGTCGAAGAGGGAACACAACACGTAGCTCGCCGTTCGTAGGAAAAGTCTTACACATTTCATGAAGACACGCGTGGTAGTTTGTATAAATGCCACCGCACAACTTTAAATACATATAACTTATCCACTACTGCCCACAATAAGCTGTCTCAACACGCGAAAGTCCACAATATTACACACTAACACTCGAAAGAAAGCAAATGGACAAAACTGTAGATAAAGTCATTCGCTCCTGAAAATGTTTTTTCTTTTTCTTTTTTTTTTTTTTTTTTTTGGGGGGGGGGGGATTGGCGTCCTCGGATTCATACAGATAAAATAAACTAGATTTTGATCAATTACCTGATTAGTACTGCGTTCTGTCGAACGAAATAATCTTTGTTAGTCGGCAACGCATTTTGGGTCAAAAAACATTACATGATTTTCACATTTACTTTAGACAATCAACGTACTTGAGAATGCCAAGACTACCAAAAGTATTTTGCCCAACTTCACTTAAGTTGGACTTGGATATTCACAAAATCTTGTTGACTTTAAGCTAAGTCAAACATAAAAAATTTGATTTCAGCTTGCTGGTAATTACTGTGAAATCTACAGAAAATAAAGAATTTCCTTCAATGTTATAAGAATCATTTCTTACAGTTTTGCTTCAATCTTGACTCGAAGGGGCTGTTTTAGTTTATTTACAATTTACAATTTTCTGCTATATAACTATGCCTATGGAGAGGGGAAGAGAAGTAGCAAAATTGTATCAGTACAA
>JAHPZR010024734.1:7500-30000 GCA_019787425.1 Platygyra sinensis | reverse complement strand
AGAGTAAGCAAAAAGTATTTATTTTGCTGAAACTGCTATTTTTCTAACATGAAGACTGTAAATGGCCTTCTCAGTGTGTGAAAAAAAACTGACTGTTTTCATGTTGGCCTCTAGAGTGGAGCCAATCCTTTGCCATTTGCTAGATACCCAAATATCATTTATTTGTTGATGTTTCCAAAGAAAATATGGGACTTTGGGTTAGCATATAATAGTGTCACCTTGCCCAGTTTATACCTGGGCCAGCCAAGGTGGTTATGAATTTTTTTGGACCCTGTAGTTACAGCTAGTTTTTTTTATTATTATTCTGTTCATCTCAAAATGAAAGGTTACCGGCAGAAATGTATGTTTGGTTTTCTTGTAAAGCAATAAACTTGTCAACAAAAACTAGCTGGAGTTTTTTTTTTTTTTTTATCAAATTCACAGCTACTACTTGGCTACCCTCCCCCCCAAGGGGGTACTCCCCTATGAAAATGTCGGGGGTGCTTGTTAAAAAGGTACCAAAAACTTGTTTTGTGGGCGTGGCCTGCACTTTATTCACACCCCTAAGAGATACCATTTCTGTTAGTAATAACAGAATAATTTTTAGTGGCATTACTATTTTAAAGTAAAAATTCAGAAATATGTGTTACTTGCTTAAGAAATATAACTACGATTTCAGTCATTTTTTTTTTCAAGGCAATGACCTTTGAGACTCCTAAAGGTACTGCAGCGGTCATTTTAGGTTTTAAAACCCCAAGCAGTACAAATTCACAAATTTCACCCCCTGAAAGGTACAACGAGCACCCCTGTTACTTTTAAAGGGGATTACCCGCCCCGGGGGCTATTTTTCCCACGTAAGTAAAGAATCCTTTTTGACAAAGAAATAAAATTCTACAGCCCTTAAGTCCTCATTAGGTACACATCCCCTCTCTACTGGCAGTTAATAATGCACACATGGAGCTTGCATTGATTAGCAAGAGAAACAGTGTCTCAAAAAGGGGAAACATTTTCCATGTAAAAATGGACCAAAGTTAAAAGCTTAAATGTTCAATCCCTTGTATCATCAGACGGATTCAAAAAAGTCTGGGTCTTGTCAAAATGCAAGCCAACACATCATGCAAGCAATTTAAGTTAATAGAAATAGCACACTGGTTAACCTCTGAATAGCTCTCTAGCTATATAGTTAGCCTAAACAGTTCTTTAGTTAGGTTGAGCCTGAGGCTAGGTTATTTATTGGAGTCGGGGATTTCTGGCTTGTATGGCTTTGATTTGTCATGAAACCTGCCAGCCATTTGAGGCATTCTGGATGGCTTACATCAAACTTGGCTAGCCTAAATAGCACTCTGGTTAGCAAAAAGATACATCATGTTGCTTTCAGTAAGCTTTATATTGCTTGCTTGCAAACACACTCATAAAGCTTGGATTATAGCCTTTAATTTAAATACATGAGTTTCAGGCCACATTTGAATTTAAACATTGCTTTTTTAAATGCTGCTGAAGGTCATCCAATAATTGAGAATAAATTGCCTTTAAAATTGCCAAAAAGCTTTTAATTATTTTTTCTATAAAGTAGAGAAATATCTGGCCAAACAGCACATCTTGAATGGTTCAGGTAATGAGTGTGTGTGGCTTACAAATAACTATGTTAAAATTGAGAGGCTGGAGTGGACTCACAAGATACTATGTTAAAACTGAGAGATTGGAAAGGGCTTACAATTATAACTACATTAAAACTGAGAGGCTGGAGTGGGCTCACAAATAACAGGACGTACCGGTAACATGTCGATAATTTCGAAAGTCAATAAAAGTCGATCATTGTCGATCGAATTCGATACTAATCAGTCGACAAGTATCGGAAATCGATAAAAGTCGATTCCACAATTTCTTGTGATTTTCGACTTTGATCGATTTCAATCGACAAGTATCGGGAATACAAAAAACAATGCACGCCGGGAGAGGAGACGATAGGGAACCCACACGTTTATTGGTGAACTATGCTTGATAATATTCAAAGGTAGAATAAAACACGCCTATTGTTTCCTTCAATCTTTTGTTGAGCCACGCAAGCTTTCATTTAACGTCGAGATGGTGCGATGCTTTATATTTTTCTTCGATATATTAAACATCCAGTTGCCGACGCTTCGATCGTTACACAATGCTGTGTTGTTTGACTCTTGTTTGTGCCTGCAAATCAACAACCAGTGGAAAACCTTGTGATTATCGCCTTTTATCGACAAATTTAACTTATCGATTGACAATTATCGACAAATATCGAGCACTATCGACTTATCGACTACGTTTTCGATGATCGATTTTGATCGACATGTTACGTCCTGCACTGAAGTAACTATGTTAAAACTGAGCAATCAATAGCTACCTAAACATGTCATAATCTATAGTTTAGCTCACCAGTAAATTAAAATGTCCTCATTAGTGGGCATTCCTGGTTATTAATCCCACAAATTACCTGTAGACCGCAAAATGCAAAAGAAACATAAATCCATGTCTGTCAATACACGCAACGGGAAGATACAAATTTAAAGTTAAAAAATGATCTTATTTAAACGTGAGTACTATCGTTTTATTGAAATCTACCACTGGAGTTGAATGCAAGCAGTCTCTACTCTACGAGCACGTTGCCTGGCTAAAGTGTATTTGAGGAATATTTCTCATCGTTCAAAAATGGTAAGTGTTATCTGAATTATTGTTGAAGTATTTATTAACGCCTTGTTTTACATTGTTGAGATTTATCGCAAAATACCAATGGAGACTGTCACCATTTTTTGACTGATATATGCAGTGACGCATTGTGTGATCTGAAATTCCTACGAAAATTGCTAATTATGGAACGAGGTCTTTTCATGTGTAGCGCGCTTGTTTTTTCTTCTGTCAACCTTTTAACCTCAAAGAAAAACTACATTACTTTTGAATGAAAGGTGTGATTTATTCGAATAGATATAATAAACCAAATCCACTTTTTTTCAATATTGTCAACTAAATTGTGTTTGATTCAGTAGCTTAGCTAAATTAGATACCCTTGTTTGAAACCGCCCTATAAATCATTGCAAACCCTTAAGCATTGACTACACATCATGTATGCCTACAGACTGCCGCTCTTCTATCTGGTGAGTAACATTTGCACTTGACTATTTTTTACCACTTAGTCACCAAATGGCGACCAATGAAATTTGGTAATTTCGAGCCCTGAGGGTTGACGCAAACCCCTTTAATTTATGACTTTAATGTTGATTAGCTGTATATGAGTAAGGACATGTTCATACTTTTGATATATGTATTTTTTTCCATTCATTATTTTTTTAGTCCAAGTGGACAGGAAGAGGGACAAGCCACTGCCCAAGGTGCAATAAGTCCTATTCCAATGCATGGAAGCCAAAAAACTGCAGTGAATGCAATTACGAAATTGGGGGCAAATATGTTCCAAAAACAACTAGCAAGAAAAGAAAGATAGAGTGGCCAGAAAGTGTCCTTGTGGTTGACTCACAGCTGGTGAGGATTTACTCAGTCAAATTAGACTATCGCAGCAACAGGGTCTTTGTGTTGAAAGACAACACAAATGTTGTCTGTCATCATGAAAATTGTAAGGAGAGCAGAGCAGTGCACATGGCAAGTGCTGTACCATTCTCCTGTGTACACACAGCTGCCACAGAAAAGTCTTCAGAGCCCTTGTCTGCTAAAGTTTTAACTCCTGAAGATATTCAGGCATACAAGTGTGACAAGGCAACAGAGGAAAAGTTGTTGCAACATCTGGATCCACCTGAAGATTTTCCGGGCATATGGTGAAAGTTTCGGAACACTCCTTTGCCATTTTTACCGAGCCGTCCCCATCAAACCCAACTGGGTTTTGCCATGTTGAAATGGATGGCAATGGAAAGTTACATTGCTGTAATAAGAATTGCAACAGAAAATTGGGAAGTGGCAAACAAATGAAGACTAAGAGTATTTGCGTGCATATTCATATTCTGCTGTGTATTTTGAAGATACCCGAACAGCAACAGGAAGCTTCCTGTAGCTCTGCCTCATCTACAGCCGTTGACACTGTACCTGATGCCACTGATTTTGGCTTGTCAGTGAGCAGGACATCACCCATAAAGTTGAGCATGACAAAAACCATCCCATATCCAGTGCCCAAAGTCATTCTCAATGCATGCAGGATTCAGAAATCATGGCCAACAAGTTTCCTACCCCAGGTGCAGGTTTGTGATCTTTGTGAAAGCACCCTGTCAGATGGACAACGTCATCCTGGCCAGGGACGTGATGACCTTTCATACATGTTGACGCCATCAATCTTCCAGCCTGTTAGCATACAAGTCAAATTTTGTTCCAACAATGCCTGCAAGGCCATGCATCAAGCATGGCCAGTTCATCAAGGTATAGCTGCCAACTTTTTCCTTAAGTTTAGAAATGCATTGAATTTTTTTTGGAAAAACCTATACAGTGCATCTTAGTACTTTAACTGTGGCACTTAGAAAAGGGACCACTCAAAATTTGAGAACTTAAGGTTACAACCGGTTTTTGAAGTGACCAATTGGAAGCATCAAGAAAATTGGACTGAAACCAAATTTTGAAATACAATCGAACCTTTACTATCTATACCTCAATTATCTGGATTTCTAGATTATGTTGACTTTTTCCTTAGTACCAACTTCATAATGAAAGTTTCATTATTTTTAATTGACAATACGATTCTGTCCTCATGTACCGGTTTATTATTATTATTATTATTATTATTATTATTATTATTATTATTATTATTATTATTATTATTATTATTATTATTATTATTATTATTATTACAAGGGACCAAACAATAGACAACAGCTAACCAATGACCCATAAACAAAGAAAGAACAATGGTTATTCTCTTGTGAACCCGTACACCAGGACAGAACCGCCAATACACACATGTCCTGGTGTTTAGACTTAGAAGCTGTAGATCATATTGTTTTCTAAATGTTCAGCAAAGGTGTACACACTTAAAAACCAGTCTAATCTTACAAGCTTTAAAAAATCAATTTTCAAACATTTTATGGACAGTTATAAGGAATTGGACCATTTTATCACCTAATTTTTCAATTTCTCCTGTTGTAACTGTTGGTCTTGACCCAATGCATCCAAGTTGAAGTATATTAAACGGTATTGCGGAGTGACCCTAAAAAGGATAATACAGGCTGGCCATTAAGTCTGCAATACATGTACATGTACACTTGCAGTCAAAAATATTAATTAAACTCTGAACACTACAAATCTATCGTCACTTTTATTACCTCTTCGCTTAGGACCCAATAGTTATCCGGATGGCAGCCAAAGTGAGTCGTCCCATACAATTTTATGCCCTCTGCTGGGTCGTACTGGCCCACCAACCAATGCCAGAACGCACTAATGTGCTCGTTCTTCACCCCTGGAGCGAAGCTTACACTACCAGGGAATCCTCGTCTCACCGCATCTAGGAGCGACTTTTTGGTGTCGAAGTCGCTTCCCTTCGAGGAAATCAGTCTGCGATAGAAAAAAAAAGACACTCATGACCAGTATGCCATAACAATTGCTAGGTTTGAGAGTAGGAAAAAAAAAAAGAAAGGGTACCAATATATCGATCGTACACGTTTGTCCATGGACTTTCCACATATAAAGTCTTTCTATTTTTTCATCGTCGCATTCAGGACGCGCGGGAAAATGGGGCGAGAGCAAAAAGGGCGAGGGAGGGGAGTGGGGGAGGAGATCCTTCTTTTCCCTCCCCCACCCCCCTCTCTCACTCTTTTTGCTCTCGCCCCATTTTCCGCGCGTCCTAAATGCGATACTCCTTCTCGATCTCGCGGATTAATTTCGTTCGGCTCGTGAACGCTTGCTTCCGCTCTTCCTTTTTGCTCTAGCCCCATTTTCCGCGCGTCCTGAATGCGATACTAGGGACTTTAAGCAACGACAACGGGGACGGCGACGGGAACGCCACAGCATCAGGGAAAACCCAAAAGGTCCATTGCGCATGACTGGCGGGGAACAGGTTGACGTTCTGCGTTCTGGCCCGACGTGAGTCTAGCTCATTTCGCGTTGTCTGAAAACTTGAGCTTTCGCTTTCGTTTCCGCTGCTGTGTTAACGCTAAATAACCCGTGATACTAGTTTCTAGGAACTTTAATTGTTTGTTTTCTCTTTTTATGTGAGATATTTCATTTTAAAGCTTAAGAAAGGTCGAGAAAGCTGAAGCGAACTCAAGCCAGTCGGCGAACATGTGAGTACCGTGAAATATATTTTTGAAAGCAGTTATGCAAGCTTAAATAAAGACAACTTACATGCATTTCAACCGAAATTTCTCCTTTCAAGAAGTACTAAAATGTCAAACGGTTTATTATGGTGAGATTCTAGCACATTTAAAAGGGTGTACACCATAACACTTGTGTAGCTGTTTTCATTTTTAGCCGTAAGATCAGTGGTTTACTTAGATCTTTATCAGTCGGCACACCAATTGTCGCGCCAGTCTGACTAAACATTTGCTGTTTATTCAGAGTTCATTTACTCCATTGTACAACTCAGCGAAAAGGGGCAAGTCACGTTTGTGAAAGCGAAATTCGAACAGGCACTTGTCGTCTCAATATCATCGAAGTTAAATTCAGGAAAGGAATCCGCGGGAAGGTAGGTCGAGAATATTTGACCGTTTTAAATCGCACAAAAGTAGGAGTTCGTGATAGTTTAACACACCTTCACCGTGGCTTATCAAGAGTTGATTGAGAACTTCTTTACATGAAGTCCTCCTGATAAACAGAGGACGAAAATCATGTCAATAAGCTTGACAGTGCAGAAACTATGGTTTCCGACAGTGCTGCTTTTTGTTTGTGAATTTCTGTCGCAACGGCGTTCTCTCCCCAATCTTCTCACAGGTTTCGGCGTCCCCGTCGCCGTCCGCCCCTACTCCTTCTCGCGGCCCTATTATTTCGTTCGTTCGGCTCGTACGGGAACGCTTGCTACGCAGGCAAAGTTGGCCGTTTGACTTCCTACGTAACTCGATCTCCCTTAGCCCCATTTCCCCGGGCCCAAAAAGTTTCCCCGCCAAGAAATTTTCACATTCATCCCGGAGGGGTGGGGGGTACTCCCTATAATGGCCTATACGGGGAGGCTCCGCCCGAAGGGGGTACCTTTTTCGGGTTTCAGGTATATGAATGGGAAGGGAAATCGGTCATTTAGGTATTTAAAAGGCATTTAATTATACGAGACGCCCCTTATGGCTGTATCAGTTTATTTATTAATTAAGCACTACATGGAAATGAGAACAAGACCTCCTAAAGTAGGTTTGTGAAAGGGGTACCCTTTTTCAAATAAAAGGTATATCAAAAGGGGTACCTTTTCTGCCAAAATGGTATATACAAGAGTAAGGGGTTGGACTTCCGGGCGGAGCCTCCCCATATAATTTGTTAAGTTACCCCCCCCCCCCCCCCCCCGGGCATTCATCTGAAGAAATTTTCATTGCAATCACGAATAAAACTTGCTTAACTATGAAAAGCGTTCAAGTATAGCGGTGCATTGCGCGAATAATGACCGAATGCTGGGAGACCATGAGGGCTAAAATATCGGTATGAATGAAACGAAATGTTAGAGCTGCATTTTTAAATTCCAAGGTGTAATCGCGTATATATTTGATGCGAATTCCATAAACATGTTTCGGGCTAGTGGGGTCAGTTCACTGTCCAAGCCCCAACCACTCGATGCAGAAACTGTGTTCAGCATAATAGTTTACGTTCGTTGACTCCCGAAATGGAAAGGAGACAGTTAAAGCTCAACATACCTTGTGAATTTTTGACCGAAAACTAGGCCAGTCATCGATACCAGCCACTGACCCTCGCTAACAACGCTTTGTGTAGTTTTTGTGGGGCCCTGCCAAATCTCTCCGACCAAAGAGAAGTCGGCAAAGATGCTGACACTCCCGTTGCTTTCCCTGAGCAGAGTTTTGCCATCACTATGCACAAAAGTTGAACTCTTCACAGGAACCTGAAGGAAATATAAAAATCCAGTTGAGATATACGAGATTCAGATCAACAGCTACGCTGACATGCGTTGAGCAGCATACGAACTGGTATTGTTTTTCTCGTATGCACCGTTCTGCTTTTTTTTGCAACGAATTGTTGAAACATTATTAGCGTAAGTAATCGCCCGATGTTGGCTTGAAATGTATACTATTTCTTACCTTTTGATCGAAAGAACTTTTCCCAGACATCCTATAAGTCTCGACTGGCTGACAAAGATTGCTGGGTGCTACACCGTACTACTAGCAGAGCGTGTTCTGAAACTTGTCCGGGTTGTACCAAACCTTTACCACAACTTGGAGACAGCAAGCTGCGATACACATGATTTTCCTGACTAATACCAGACATTTTCTTCAATTGATACATTGTTTGGAATAAAGCGCACGGTGCGGTTCAATCAGAGGTTACTGTAGACTTATTATGTCTAGAACTATGTCCAGACATTTTCATCAATTGAAACATTGTTTAGTATACAGGGCCATTACCTCATTATAGACAGCAAGCTGCGACCCACGTGATTTACCTGATTAAGACCAGACTTTTTCATCAATGGAAACATTGTTTAGTATACAGGGCCATTACCTAGCTCATTTATAGACAGCAAGCTGCGACCCACGTGATTTACCTGATTAAGACCAGACTTTTTCATCAATGGAAACATTGTTTAGTATACAGGGCCATTACCTCATTTATAGACAGCAAGCTGCGACACACGTGATTTACCTGACCAGACATTTTCATCAAATGAAACATTGTTTAGTATACAGGGAGGCAGCGTGGCCGAGTGGTTAGGGTGCCGGACTTGAAATCCGGAGGTCGCGGGTTCGAGTCCCGCTCTGACCACTAAGCAGGAGTTGTTTCTCGGTGGACCCTAGTTCAACTCCTCGGTCATGCTTATAAATAGCCAACTGGTCTGCCTCCCGCCAGTTTGGGATTTTCATCAATTGAAACATTGTTTAGCATAAAGGGCACGGTGCGGTTCAATCGGGTTTACAGGTTTACTGTAGACCCATTGTGTCTAGAATTATGTACAGACATTTTTATCAATTGAAACATTGTTTAGTATAAAGGGCGCGTGGCGGTTACTGTAGACGTATAATGTCTAGAATATAAGAGGGCGCGGTGCGGCTCAATCGGGTCTACCGGTTAATGTAGACGTATTATGTCCAAAACAAAATCCAGGTTGTATTTTCAACGTGGGGACAATTTTATCTCGATAAAGTCAATGAGGAAAGTACGGAAATACAGTGAAAACACGGTGTTTAGTGTTTAGTGAATTAACCATGCCAACTGTTTTCACAGGAAAAAACAACGGCTTTTCTAGCCTTTACGACATGCAGGAAACGGACGCAGAGTTACACTACCTCGCAACTTGCGAGGTAGTTCTGATAATGGCTTACTTTGTCCCGACAAATACAGCAGCCACTCGAATCGCGTGTAGTGACAGATGCCGGCGAAAATTATTTTCCAGACGCTCGCCTCGCGGTTCTTTCGAAACAAAACCTTTCATGCTTGTAAAACACTTCCCAATTCTTTCGCCGTTTTATAATTCCTCCGGACCCGTTTGATAATCAGATCCCTCGTCCAGGGCCTTACCTGTTTCACAGCGTCGGCAATAAAATCAACTGAATTCCCGCATTACGGGCAACCCAACAGCAATTCTTCCTTACCAGGTTCCTATGCCACATGCGTCACCCTCGACAAGCTCAGTACCGAACAGCGAAAGCGAGACATCAATCGCATCCTCTGAAAAAAAAACTCCTCTCTTTCGCACTGAAAAAATATAGCGACAGGTTCATAATATTGTGACTTGACTTAAAAACTTTTGTTATTTTGGAAAACTGGTCGCTCATCAGGAGAGGTGGTCGCAACCGGAGGCTCAACTGTACTTTCCCTGTGACGTCCAATAACAACAGTAGGAAACTTTTCTCTTGTCCACCTTTAAGGGAAAAGCCTCGCACACTCAGCACAACATCTATTGATTGATATAGACCAGTCTGTGACAAAAGCTACCAACGATAGGTAAATCGTGGTATACACGTGCATTACCCCTATCATCTCGTACTTCGCCGTGTACGATGCTGGAAAAAATCGAGAATCGAGAATAGCCACGCCAACACTGGGGATTGAGAAGCCATTTTCCCTAACTTAATCTTCTTAGCTAGCATGGTTGTTCGAATTCGTGTGCTAACAAACGAAAAGACAATCTTCCCACGATGTCCCACGGGAGAATGAGAAGGAGTGACCGATGTTACCTCGAGCGAACACCGCCACGCCAGCTGTATGGAGCATCCCATGGTTAACAAATGGTCTTTGCGAGCATTTGCGAGCATGCTTACAGTGCTTTTGTTTTTGCGACCGCGAGCAGTAATCGAATTTGTCTTAAGAGCAGTGACACTTGGAAAATACATATGGCGGGCACATAGCACTTATTGTATTTTATGCTAGCTGGAATCTCTCTTACATTAAAAGGAAACGTTGTTTTGCGCCAGGTAATCTGGCTGACACACCTCGAAAACAGGACAATAGGCACAATCGTTGTTCAACCATTGCAAGCAGCTTTCATTGAAATATGAATATTAACATCAAGTTCAATTTACCCGCTGGGTCAGCTTTATAAGTCTCGATAAGTTCTTCTTAACTGTATTCCAAAAACCGTAGAATTCCGAAAGTAACGGCCCCCGTTCCTTTCGAACTTTGCGGACAAAAGGGGCCGCCACTTTCAGGGCGCCGTTATTTTCCGACAGGTAAAAAACGTTTGTAACTCGAAACGGTCTCACACAAAGAGGGCGCGTATTATGAAATTTAAAAGTCGTTCCATTTAGGCATATTCCTAAAATGTAACGTAACCAGATGAACAAACAGTAAACAAAACAGACTAGCTTAAGCGGTACGCTATACATACACGATTACTAAAACTGTACAGTACATTTTGACTCTTCACTGACAAATTAATTGTTTCCTAAAAGTATTGCAGTGTTCATAAGTTTCACCCACAGATTAAATCATGCGGAAACCGATTCTTCTGATTCTTTAACCGTTCTTTAGTCAAGCATGTGCATGTGCTCCAAGATAATCCGATAATTTTTACAAGTTCTAGTTTTCTTATCTGTATACATTGAAAGATAATCGCAGTTTCATGACTGACTAACGTTAGTGTTTTTCTTGTTTAAGTTGCTTCCCAAAGAAGAGATATTATTTGTATTTCTCTCTTTCCAGTTGAATATGTCATGGTACTTCTTAAGATCGCTTTGTAAGCCGAAGGAAAGTAATGCTTAAAGTGAACATCAAATACAGCAGTCACAACAGTGTTTTGTGACCGTTTTGGGGTAATTTTTTAAAATACCGTTAATTTCGGGGGGACCATTACTTTCGGGATTTAACAGGGGGGGGCAAAAAATTAACGTTACTTTCGGGTAGCCGTCACTTTCGGGTGGGGCCGTTACTTTCGGAATTCTACGGTATGTATCTTCTGGTAACTTAATTGTTGCCAAGTTATTGCTCGAATCTTCTGCGGAAATCATCTTAGTACATCGAATATTGTCTATTGAGCACATCTTAACGAGAATCCGAGCATGCGATTTATAATATAAAAAGTTTTAAATTTTTTTCTTGCTTTATAAAAGTTAAGAACACTTGGCGATAAATCACAAAACAGTTTTGAAACAGAAAAGCAACTTTAAATTTTAGCGGGCCGCACAGGAGAGCAGAACGCGCTAACTTGACCAATCACAGCGCGCGTACTAAGAAACAAAATATGACTCTTTATGTACTATCCTAACTTTTATCTTTATCTGAATTAGAAAAATCCACATGACATCGCTATTAGAATCTGTTTCTAGACGTTTCACTGGAAGCGGTGCAGTTACTCAAATTTTAAAATGTTACTACTATTTCATCGGTAGAGACAGTTTTTTGGAAGTAATCGATGCCCCATGCTCAACGGTAGGTTTTCATAATATTGCTGTCACAAGTTGGAAAATTATTTATACACCTATAGCCTGAAAACAAGAATGGTGACCCCTTTTTACATTGTTTTTTGATGAACTATTTGTGATTAATAAATGAGCAAAGTTTACTTCTTTTTCGATGGAGTCTTTCCCTAGTTTTGTATCGCGCATTCCTACTGCGCACGATTTTTGCGTCATCATAGAGCGCGCGTACATGAGCGCTTGCACATACAAAACCTAAGAGATTTACTTCAAACTAAGCTCGATGGCGAAATAAATGCTCCTGTTCTCTTAAACAAGCACGATGCCCCCCACTTTTTATTTTTTAAATTGATTGAGAACAATATCCTCAATCAGACTGAGAAAAAAATTGGCAGAAATCTATGGCTACTTTTTTGGCAAATGAAATAAATGCTACAGACAGAGACGTAACGGGCACAACAGTGCAAGTCCAAAATATGTTTCCTTTCAAGGATAACAATATTAATTATTAGCATATACCACACAAGTGAATAGTGCTTTTCGCGCGCGCTGATTGGCTAGCTCGGAGGTGATTAGCCGAGTACTATTCACCTCCACTTCGGTGAATAATTGTTAAATAATGCAGGGTGCTTGAGGCCATTTTTTTCTGGGACGTAGATGAATAAACAATCAAAGAAAGTCGAAAGTGATATAGCACGCCGCATTGGAAAATAAACGCGCTTAGTTTTTTTGCACGGAGATCACCAAAAGTCACTTCAATAACTGTATTTGTCAGCATTGTGGTGTGAAAACAAGCACGGTGACTCCCTCTTTTTATTACGTTTTTAATATCTCCTTGTCTTGTAACAACAACATACCAAGTTTCATCGGAAATCTGTTGCCCCCCCCCCCCCCCCCCTCCTTCGCATATACAGGACATTTTTAAGCTAGATATACTTCGCTATGGGCTCAGAAATTCTGGCGGCTTTTTTATTCCTCGATACAACGCAACAACTTGCGGAAGACATAGCCTAAGATAAGTGGGACCAGTAATATGGTCTGAAACTAAGCAAGGATGTAAAAAACGCAGAATCAATTTCACAGCTTTAAAAACAAATTTCGTAAGGTAGATATTGAACAAGTAATATCACAGAGGGTTGTAGAAACTGCCTTATATGTTGTTCGTAGTTGACACTTTTTTGACAAAAACGACACCTTTTAATTAATAATTATTATTTTATATGATAAACTCGACTACCTTTTACTGATATTTTTAGGGATGTATATTTTTGTAAATTTCACTTTTAGCAACCATTTTTTTTATATTAATTAGTTAGTGCTGGTAGTCTCTTAATTTAGTGTCCCCTATTAGTAGGCCTTCTAAGGCCAGCTAGGAGACTGAAATAAAGTTTATCATCATCATCATCATCATCTATGGCGGGTTCTTTTACTAGGGAATCACCTTCATTCCTCGACAACTTGTTGGCTGGTCATCGAACAGGCGAGCATGTAAGGTTAAATCCAAGAAACCGAGTAACAAGTTGTCAATGTATCGTGACAAGAAATATACTGTATCACAGTACGATTAAATCGCGAGGTCAAAGCAATAAAAATATGAAAAATAGATCCACAAGAATTAATTAGCTATAAATGTAAATAACCTATATTTTGCAGCTCAAAAATGCGACGAGGAAATCTTTTACTGCACTTAAAATGCTAATAACGAAAATAAGAAAAAAGCGTTATTTGGAACAAAGAAACATCTAATCTTGTCAAGACTTCGTCAATTTACCTTTAAGACTACAGTTTCAGTCATTCATTGTTTACGCATTAAATGCCATGGTAAACTGAACTGTGACTAGAAGAACTTTGTAAACTTCAATAGTGCCACTATGATCAAATTTTTACCTCTTGAATTTTTAGTGGGATCACAAAGAATTCTATAAAAGAATGAAAACGCCGTTTACCGTTTGCAAATATCTGCATTAGTTCCGGAGATATTTCAGTTTGAAAAATGTGTTACATATGCAAATGAAATGACTGATGACGTCATATACTCAACCCAATTTTACATCATGTATATAAATAAAGCTATCTTGGCCAATATGCGGCACAGAGCATTGAAACTTGGCAGGCTAGTAGCTCTACAGAAAACACACCTATGGATATAAAACATTTTGCTCCCATGGCAATTCACTCTTTTCCAGTCCCCACCCACTTGATTTCAATATGTAAGTGATTTTCATCCCGAAAAACGCTAAACAAGGCCGAAAACCCAAGCTAACATATTTATATGCTTGTTGGATTATGTATTTGAGGCAGCACTTGCAAATATAAAAGTGGGACACCAAAGGTGGCCAGAAATGCCTTTAATATTGGGGAGGTCTGGAACCCAGTATGTTGCCATGGTAACAAAACTGTTAAGCTCAAATTGTGGAGCACATTTAGTAGAATCTTGCTGCAAAGAATCAAACATTTCTGATACAACTTGGCTGAGATATCCTTTTTCATCATATTTGATCAAAATTTGGTTGAGTTTATGACGTCATCACTTGGCTAGTTTGCATATATTAAAAACTTGAATATCTCTGGAACAAAAAGAGATATTTGAAAATAGTAAAAGGCATTTTTCTTCTCATGCAGGCTTCTTGTTTATGCTTTAAAATGGCTTCGATAGAAAAGATGTGATTTTCGTCATAGTGGCACTTTAATTATAAAATAACTGAGCTTCTACCTCGATAATTGTTCAGTTTAGATGAGAGTATGTAAACACGATTGTGACGTTTTAGATTCGCACGTATTTTAAAATCATTTTATAAACTCAGTAGAGCACTTTTTCCGTGTGTACATAATCTCATCTAAACACTCGGAGGGGTGGGAGAATTCTCAAAAGTTATGCAAACCCCGAGACGTGTTTAGAGGAGAGAAACGTAGGCATAACTGTCTCGATTTCTCCCAACCCTCCTCGTGTTTAGATGACGCTATGAAAACATGGAAAAGTGCGCTATTAGTTAAATTATAACAACTTTTCAAATAAAATAGACTTAAATTCAATTACATTTTGTAAAATTTTACTTTTTTTTCGTAGCGAAAAACAATACATTGCAATTAACAATTTTTAGTGCCATAAACATATACAGACGTGCATTAGCACAACAGTGAGAACACTAAAAAATAGAAGACCTTCCAGGAAACTGACTTTGTACACACTGTTTTCAAAATGAGAAAGAATGAAAGGGAAACTTGAAAAGAAAAGCGTACTCACTGGGTTTGACAAGGAGTATTGGATATTGACCATCCTAACCCATCAAACATTTTCGCACTCTCGCGATTGGTCTAAACACGTCCTGTGATCGAATATTCCCAGCTATTTCAAGACTGAGCGTGTTGCGAAAAAATGTTCCAGGGATAATAGACACGATAGCCTTCATTTGACTTTAGAGATATGCTCGGACATTTGTCCGTGGACACCGTCTGTTACTCAAATTAAAAGCTCAAAGACGTAACATGGAGATTTCGCCATCATGGTTCTACTTGTTACTGGTATACCATAGCGGAGAGTTATTCTTATGGTGTTTAAAGCTCGCACATTGTGTCAAAGTGATGGAAAACAACACATTGATCAAAGCAGTCGAATGTTCGCTTCTTGGAACAGATAGTGTCCGCAAACAAATAACCTTACATATTTGCGCGTCTAAAGGAGTAGTTTTTCATGTACATTACTAGAAGAATATTTAACACAATAGCCTCCATTTGGGGCGAAAAGATGCTCGGAAAACTTCTCGCTTCTCAGAACAGATAATGTCAGCGTACATTAATATCCGAGCATATTTTAGCGCCAAATCAAGACCATTGTTTCTGTAGCCATGTAACCATGTAAGCGTACATCAATTTTCATTTCAAGATAAGAAAAATTCAGACTTTGTACACACATCAATTAACCTTAAGCATTACACATAAGGTTTATTCAACCCTATCATCCCATAAATGTTACTAATTAACCTGATGAAGGCGCGAAGGAGCAACGCCGCGCCATTTTGGCATCATTGAAATGGGAGGAGGGGTGGTCCAGATGATCCATTTATTTTTGATTTTCGAGTTTTTGATGTGCTGGACTTTTTATGGCCTAAATCCCATATCCATCTCAAAAACAAAATGGCTTGTTTTTAAATGAAGCGCGGCTGAGACTATAAGACCATATCAAGGAAGGTTATTTCATAATTCTCTGCGATGCAGCTGGACGTGTCATAAATAAAGAAATAATTACTTCGATAATATAGAGCAAAACAAAAATATTAAAAATGCAACTGATTGACCGTTGTGCAACAAACGATGATTTCAATACCCGTGTATTTTACGAACACATTGTGTCAATAAGCACAACAAGATATTACCGGGCACACTATACTGTCGTGAATTGTGGTAACGTTGTGAATTGCATTCACTACCTGTCATAAATTGACCAATTAAACAATAGCAGCTTTCGTTGAATTGTACTTTTTCATCTGTCTGATGCAAATTTTAACAGCACGCACGCGCAATTTGCCATAATCCCGACTTAACACATCGTCCTACTTTTTAATAAGTCTTTGAAATCCTCTGAAATGAAAAGGAGTAATTTTCCAGAAATTTCGTTTTCTGTCAAGTTTGAAATAGAAAATGAAACTTAATACAAGGCCTCGGCGATGGTGACTGTTTTTTTTATTCCAGTTTCGTTGGGATAATCCGGATCACGGTGAAGGAACCAAGAAAATTTGGATCGTGGCAATAAATAAATCCAACGCAGGATACGCCTGGATACTAGCCTGCAGACCAGGCGTAGTTTTTTTTTTTGCGTATCTTAGGGAAAGTTCATTTAATATGACAAGGTGGGGATGAAGATTTTGAAATTCGAAGCTTGAAATTTTAGCAGCCCCCCTCACTAGCGGTTCAGTTTTTAGGAGCCCCTCCCCCCCTTTGGTAGTAAAAATTTCAGAGCCCCTCTCCTAGCCCAACAATTTTTTCAGAGCCCCCCTTCGGGTGTGTAAAAATTTTCAAAGGCCCCTCCTCAATATATTCATCCCCCCCTTGTCATATTAAATGAACTTTCCCTTAAGGCGGCGAAATACGAGATACAAAAACCCTCAACTAGTCGCGCAACATTGTTTCGTTGCAAGTTTTCGTCGATGTTTCCCGTTTTTCACCTTGCGTGATCAACTTGACCGGCAACAAAAACATTTGTTGCGGGTTGAAGAAATGCGGCGCGCTGATTGGTTGATTTGCTAGGGCACGAGCAGATTTGTTGCGCGACAAGTTGTGAGTTTGATGAAAAACGAGCAACAAGGCCAAAATTTGTTGCTCAAAGTAGACCCGCGCTCTACTTTTTCGCAACAACTTCTTTCAACCCGCAACAAATGTTTTTTGTTGCGCGACAAGTTGATCACGCAAGGTGAAAAACGGGAAACATCGACAAAAACTTGCAACGAAACAATGTTGCGCGACAAGTTGAGGGTTTTTGTATCTCATATTTCGCCGCCTTTAGGCGAACAGAGGTGAAAGAGAGGCGAGCGCAACTCGCGCTTCGCGCTCGCCTCGCTTTCGCTTCTGTTCGCCTAAAACACGCAAAGAAATTACGCCTGTTCTGCCGGCTACCTGGATACGAGCAGGAGCTTTCGTGTAGGCTCGATTACCAGCCGCTGTTCGGGAAAGAAGCCAGTGCTCCTTCCCTGATCCCTTTCTCGAGGGAACGAAAACGGGACTCGAGAAAGCGTATTCACATACCTCTTATTTTGTCTTGAGTTCATTGAGATCTCAAACTCAGCGAAATATTAGCCCAGCACGCGTTCGTGGGATATACGCACTAAAACGCAACGGGTTGTGGCTGTGGGACTTCGTGGAAGTATCTGCGCTCGCATGCATGCTCTACGGAAAAAAAAAAATCCGCGCAGAGAAAAAAATTGTCGTGGACAGACTAAGCGTAGTTTTTGATGTAGCGTTTTCCGAGTGATCTTGGATAATATGATTCTGATCCACTGATATTCCAAGGAATCGCGTTTGTTTGGGATATTCCGGAATAAGAATATATTCCGGAATATATTCCGGCTATTCTGCTCCTGGTAGTAGAATAGCCGGGATGGAAATGCAGGTATTCTGGAATGAGAATAGCTCCCAAACAAACGCTAACTCGCATTATTCCAGTTCTACTTATTCCGGATTGATCCCAAACGAACGCGCCCTTCTAAAGTGGTTTTTCTGCACACACCTACACATATATTTTCGCGTTTTCATAAAATCGAGAATGTTCTTTCATAAAATCGCTTAAGAAGCCTTTCACAACAAGATACCAATGGCCACTGCTAGCGATTATAAACACGCTGCAACGTTATTTCAGCTTGTGACGTGCTTTAATTAAAAAAGGACCTATCTTTTTCCCAATATCTGTTCTCGGTTACGGCTGATTTCCTGACGCGGATTGGGTCTGAAAAAATAGACTTTGCACTTCTTTGTTGTCGAGGAGATTCACATAAGAGTACATTAAGTCTACATACGAGTCAAGTGGTTCATCAGGCGGCCGGAGCTTACCCAGGTTTCAGTAGTATGAGGCGACAAGCAGTATTTCTACTACCCCCGGATATGGATGGGATGCTAGTCCATCACAGGGTTACTCCCAGCGTTAAATTTACCGGTATCCATTTATACACCTGGGTGGACAGAGGCACCGTGAGAGTAAAGTGTCTTGCCCAAGAACGCTCGCTCCGGAGTCGAGCGCGCTAACCGGCATGAGGTTACAGCGCCTCTCTCAAGGAAATAAGCCTGTGGCTTCTCCTCCAAGTATAGTAATTTATAGTGAATAATGCTGTGACTTTCTACTTAAGAAATAAAAAAACATGTACCGTGTTTTTATCGAGTTATAGAAACACGAGTGGAAGTTTGGGAGAACGAGAAATGCTGCGGGAACACGAGCCTCAGGCGTCGAGTGTTTCCAAAGCTTTTTCGAATTCTCCCAAACTTTCACGAGGGTTTTATAACTCGATAGAAACAAGGAGTACATGTTTTCTTTTTCTTTCAGAAAACACCTTGAAAACACCTTAGGACTGTTTTTAAAATTACAAATAATAATGAAGGGAAGATTTTGGCCTCTCAGTTAAGTATTTTCTCCTGCATCCTTGACACTTTGCACATGCTTGTGGTCTTAATTCGTGTTCTTGAATAGGATTGTCAATTAGAGGATTTTATTTGAGTATCGAGGGTAATTTGCTCTTAGTTAGTTCGGGTTAACACATTACTATGTTTAGTGAATTGGTTTTAATTCCCACGCCACTGTCCTTACCAATCAAACGTTTTTCGTCTACTTCGTTTTGATTGGTTCACTGTGTCCTTTGTGATTGGTCGGAGTCAGGGGTCTGAGTGATCACTGTGGTTTTTGTTTTACGAGACCCAAGTTGAAAACCAATTCATAATTTTCCCGCTTGCTTAGGAGATTTAATTCACTTTAGGCTCGTCACATCCTTTCTCATACCCAGCAATACTGAAATTCAATGTCTCTTTTAATTAAATGTCTCTTTAAATCCTATCCCAGCTGTATGCGAGCCAAACCTTGTTTCACATAATATATCCATTCCGAGGTTGATAATAAAGCGCTGAATTGATTATTCTCAGCCAATGAAAGATGTTCATTAAAAATACGAAAACTCAGCAGGTGACGACTTCAGCCAATTACGAACCAATCAAACTTGTTATATTATTATTCTCTGGTTTTCAGTAATGTAAATTAAAACATATCTCGCTGAAGTCTAACGAGTTTTCAGTCGTATATTTTTAAGAGACCGGTAAGACATTCATACCACTCAGCGTTAAATATCGAACATTTTATCATCTTAGTACTAGATCTTTTCGCTTTACGCTTTTTGTTTTAAGGGATCGCTGTTTATTTCTCTTTATTGTACCGGCAAAGCATTAGCGATGAGCGAGCTTATATCCACGGCTCCACTGTACGCGAAAGATCGAGTGCATCTCACCAAGATAGGAAACATTCTGTGCACTGGAAAAGGTTGTATCGGTTGTGACAGGAAATACCAGACTGATGGACAGGAATTTTCGGACATTCTTGGCGATGTCGACTCAGTGGATTTTAGCAAACAAGAGCCACGTTTTACCTCAAACCTTGATGGCTTTTCGCTTAATCGCGAGGAGAAAAGTAACCGTCGGCATGGCAACACTGTTCAGGCTACATGGGGTAAAAACAGGAAGGGAAATTTCTGTAGGAGAGCAAAACTTCCCCCGCGAGAACAAAATGTTGTCAGAAGTAAAACGATAAAAGGGACGAAAGGGACAGAGGTACCTTCACTCAAGGGGAAAATTAATCGAGCAGATTGCATTCATAGTGACAATGACCAAGCTAAAAAGCATTGCCATGGAGTAAGTACGAAGTCCGTTCCTGAGTCAAAACTCAAAATACAAAGAAAAAATAAATCGGTCTCTTTTGCGGCTTCTCTCGTCAGACAAGAGACGTTTACCATTGAGGAAAATACTGGAAAATTAGAGGAAAAAAATCACCAAGGCCTAAAAGCTAAACAAATAACCTCCGCTCAACAATCCCGTCGTTTTCACGCAAGATCAAAATCTTATCCACCCTTAGAGGAAAAGAAGACAAGTTTCTTACAAATGCTTCATAACAGCAGTGTAGGGATATTCGATATTGAATTAATGCAGAGTAAAAAATCGTCCAAGTGGGTGGAAGAAGTCTTGAAATCAGGTAGAAAAGAAGAAGAATTATTCCCACAAATATATAGCAAGATAAAAAAAGGAAGTGATCTCAAAAAGACTGCAAAAGATGGGAGTGAACAAAGAAGCACACGCAAAGGAAACCACAAAAGCAAAAGCGCTAAGGAGAAAAAGTTACCTAAAGTACCCTCAAAAGACAGCTTTGTTCCAGCAGATCGGGGCGGTTCTTCTGTTCTTGTGTTCGAACATGACCACGAAGAAATAAATGCAAAAGATGAAAGTCTTCATAAACTTGGTTTTAAAGCACAATGGAGTGAAAGAACTAAGAGTTTTCCTGACGTTTCAATTTTAGAAATCGCCGATAGCCTCGAGAGTTTTGTTCAGTTGGGAGTTATAAAACTGATCAGTCAGGAACAATCAGATCGCTGGAGTGTCTTGGTGAGCAGCAGAATTATTCGTGATTATCTTGTTCAAAGTGGTGTTACCTTGCGTGGAAGGAGATTCGAATTGCTCGATTATACTGATGCTAGATAGCAAAGTATAAGATTGATTCTTAATCAAGAAGCATGCTCTAGCGTTTCATTTTGTGTTTTTGAAACGAGGTTTCTCAGCTATAATCTACGATTAGTGGTATTCTTAGGAATCCTGGCAAGTCAATCTCATGATATCACTACAAGGAGCTTCAAAGCCCGTCTGTATTATTTTTATGATTAGGCTTGATCTTTCCGAAATAAAGTGAGCGACAAAATGGTTGCCGGAAAACCAGATCAATTTTATTAAGTAGATTCCATGTTGCATGCTGTGGGTCTGTTTAGCTGGAAACGCCGCAGATGACGTCAAAATGTGGTAAGAAAAAAAGGCATGACATGGCGAAGCGATAGCTGAGTGTGTTACTGATGTCCTTACCACATTTTGACGTCTTTTGTGATCTATTACTGAACAGACTCCCAGCAACATGAAATCTGTCTGTGCAATATAATAAACAATTAAAAAAGAATGTTAATGGCGTCATGTACACTGACATCAGACCGAGCCAATCTCTTTTTGAAAATGCAAGTCGCGTAAATTATGTCATGGACAGATCCCAAGGCAATAAAGATTAAAAGAATACGCTCTCAAATGTATTAGGTGAGTGCAAAAAGGTTGAAAAACATTTCGCGCAAAAGAGGCTTGGGGCAAATTTCGAGAATATGATGTAAGCATGCATATATTAAAGACCTATTCCAACCTCGTCCCAGGGTTGGATTAGTAGTTATGATCTAACATAAGACAAAAGGGGTAGGCAGACTCCACCTTTCTTTCCTAGCCCCATCCGTTTCTGCAAAGTCCCAATTTTTTCTCTCTCAATCTATTTCAGTTCCATGTCCGAGGGGGCCCCACCTTGTATGGAATCTGGATCCGCTACTTCGCACATGAGATGAAAGGCTTAAAACGATTTCCCGCACTGATCCATTCGCCTTCCGGGATGTAAACTCGAGTTGTGAGATTTCCGATGGACTTACGCTGGAAATTTAGAAGCAGCCGCGGTCTATTCTGGACGCTTCATGATAACTGGGGCTGCTGAGTCTCGAAAAACGGGGAACCTTCTGCCACAATTGTCTTTTTTTTTATCTTCTCGGCAGAGGTATAATTTGTCTCAGAATGCAGTTATTTTTAGAATTTTTGTCTCTAGTGTGAAAAACGGTCAATAACGAGTCCTACTAGCAATGGCAAAAGCCTCGCACTTATTCAAAAACCTGTACTGAACTGTTTTTTTGTATTGTTTCTCTAAGCCAATCACACCAAGGCCTTTCGAGAGGTGCGTGGGCGCGTACCAACACTGGAACCTGGTGAAGGGATTACCCATGAGAAGTTTATTTTTAATACAGCAGTTTCAGCA